>JAANYP010001622.1:95000-107732 GCA_020465985.1 Centrapalus pauciflorus | reverse complement strand
TTGCAGAAGGTTACCACCTTGCGTAGTGGCAAGAAGGTTGATAACAAAGTGGTGATGCCGGAAGTGGAAGATATGGACAGTGATGTGGAGGAGAGCATAGATGATGGGAAGAACGTCCCACGTTCAGAATCTGAGAAGGAGGTCAAGTTGAATAAGAAAGTTCAGTTCGAGGAAGTTGTGGTACAAAAAGAATAGCAACCAAAGGCTGAACCAACACCTCCATACCCATCAGCTCTAGAGGACCCGAATAAACCAATGTTTGGGAAGAAAGGGCCGCAGATAGAGGATCTATGGGAAACATTCAATCAAGTGAGGATCAATATTCCACTGGTGAAAGCATTGCAGCAAGTTCCAGCTTATGCAAAGTTTTCTGAAGGATTTGTGCAAGTATCCTACGGTCTTGCCAAAGCAAATCAACCTCACGGAGCAGGTAAGTGCTGTAGTCTCAAGTTTGTTGCCACCCAAGCTTAAGGATCCAGGTTCACCTCTTATCTCTGTTACTATTGGTGACATTAGGATTAAAAAAGCATTGTTAGATTTGGGAGCAAGTGTTAACATACATCCTGGAAACTTATTTGATCAGCATGACTTAGGAAGCCTAACACCCACAGATGTGGTTTTACAATTAGCTGATCGATCCACTAAGATTCCAAGGGGTATGTTAACCGATGTAATTGTGAAAGTTGAAGATTTCTATTACCCGATAGACTTTCTTGTGTTAGATTCAGATCAGAGAAGTCGGGATAACCAGCCTGCAATTATTTTGGGTAGGCCATTCTTCGCCACTGTCAATGCCCAAATTAATTGTAGGACAGGTGTCTTGGACTTAGCCTTCGGGAATAGAAAATTAAAGTTGAATGTTTTCAGTGCGGTCCCTAATATTTCTTATGAATCAGAGTGCTATTTAATTGACTACCTTGATGAGCTAGCAGGGTCACAAGCACCACTGATGACTAGCATGGATGAATTGGGGTATGCATTATCATGTAAAGAGCAAGAGAAGGCTTAATGGAGATGGTTGATGAGTTTGGAGGAACAAAGCAGACTAAGCAACCTCCATGGTCATTAAAGTTTGAAAAGCTACCCGAGGATCTTCCAAAGTCGATTAAACTTTCTTTGGAGCAGGCTCCCACACTGGAACTCAAGGCCTTACCCACGCATCTTAAGTATGTATTTCTGGGGCCACAAGAGAGTTTGCCAGTAATTATAGCTTCGGATTTGACAAAAGAGGATGAAAGGGCGTTAATTGAAGTTTTGGGAAAGCATAAGGCAGTCATGGGTTGGACAATATTTGATCTTAAGGGGATAAGTCCTACAATTTGTATGCATAGAATCATCACAGAGGCTGACATTAAACCTTCAAGGGATGCACAGCGGAGACTCAATCCGAATTTGAGGGAAGTTGTAAAGAAGGAGGTGCTGAAGTGGTTAGATGCAGGTAATATTTACCCCATTTCTGATAGCCAGTGGGTCAACCCTACACAGATTGTGCCTAAGAAGTCTGGGGTGACAGTGATAAACACCGAGGATGGTCAGATTGCAACTAGACAAGTAATGAGCTGGAGGGTCTGCATAGATTATAGGAAGTTCAATGCAGCCACTTCGAAGGATCATTTCCAGTTGCCTTTCATAGAACAGATAGTTGAGAAGTTGGCAGGGCAGAAGTATTATTGCTTTTTGGATGGATATTCGGGATACAATCAGATTCCTATTCACCCTGATGACCAAGAAAAGACCACGTTCACGTGTCCTTACGGGACATTCGCTTATAAACGAATGCCGTTTGGGTTGTGTAATGCTCCTGCTACCTTTCAGCGTTGCATGATGGCAATATTCTCAGATATGGTAGGAGGCTCTTTAGAGATTTTCATGGATGACTTCTCCATTTTTGACAAGATGTTTGAAGGGTGTTTACATCATTTGGAACAAGTCTAGAAGAGGTGATCTGAAACGAATTTGGTGCTGAGCTGGGAAAAGAGCCACTTCATGGTCAAGGAAGGAATTGTATTAGGCCATGTGGTTTCTGCGAAAGGAATGGAAGTGGATAAAGCCAAAATCCAGCTTATATCGTCTTTACCACCACCAACCAGTGTAAAGAGATTTAGGTCATTTTTGGGGCACGATGGATTTTACAGGAGGTTTATCAAAGATTTCAGCACCATTTCTAAGCCACTGTGTAATTTGTTAGTGAAGGATGTTGAGTTTGTGTTTGATGAAGCATGCCTGAAGGCATTTGAGTTGTTAAAGGCCAAGCTCACTGATGCTCCTATTTTGCAGTCACCTGATTGGACTAAACCATTTGAAATTATGTGTGACGCAAGTGACTTCGCGGTGGGAGCAGTGCTGGGACAGAGAATAGATAAGAAACCGGTTGTAATTTACTATGCCAGCAAGACATTTTCTGAAGCTCAACAAAATTACACTACCACGGAGAAGGAGTTATTGTCGGTAGTGTATGCCTTGGATACGTTTCGTGCTTATGTTTGGGGTGCTAAAGTGATAATCTACTCAGACCATAGTGCATTGAAGTACCTTTTGAATAAAAAGGATGCCAAACCCAGACTGATAAGGTGGATTCTGTTGCTACAAGAGTTTGATCTGGAGATACGAGATAAAAAGGGGTCAGAGAATGTGGTGGCTGATCATTTGTCAAGGCTACCCACATTAGTTCCAAATGCCGTTGAAGTGATCAAGGAATCTTTTCCTGATGAACAGCTTTTATTTGTGTCTAAATTACCTTGGTTTGCTAACTTAGTTAATTACTTTGTGACAGGAAAGACGCCAAGTCATTGGACATCACAGCAGAGGAAAAGTTTCTATGCCCAAGCCAAGTGTTATATCTGGGACGACCCTGATCTATTCAAGATTGGTGCTGATCAGCTCATTAGAAGATGTGTTCCGGAGACGGACCAACTTGATATCCTTACTCATTGTCATAGTTTAGCATGTGGGGGACATTTTAGTGCTAAGAAAACAGCCCATAAAGTGTTAGACTGTGGTTTCTTTTGGCCATCCTTGTTTAAAGATGCATATGAGTATGTCAAGTCTTGTCTTAGATGCCAGCAGGTTGGGGGAATATACAGGAGAGATCAAATGCCCATGGTTCCTATATCAGAAGTAGAGATTTTTTATGTTTAGGGAATAGACTTTATGGGTCCCTTTCCTGTTTCTTTTGGTTTTGAATATATTTTGGTAGCCGTAGACTATGTATCTAAGTGGGTTGAGGCTGAGGCAACAAAGTATAATGACAACAAAGTGGTGTGCAAATTTGTGAAAAAGAATATTTTCTCACGCCATGGGATTCCAAGAGCTATTATTAGTGATGGGGGAACTCATTTTAAAAATTTTCAGTTCCGCACTTTGTTGGAACATTATGGGGTAACCCACTGTGTTGCCAGTCCTTATCACCCACAGACGAGTGGTCAAGTTGAGGTGTCTAATAGGGAAGTCAAAAGGATTTTAGAAAAAACTGTTAAGCCTAGTCGCAAGGATTGGTCCTTGAGATTAGATGATGCATTGTGGGCTTATAGGACTGCTTATAAGACTCCCATTGGAATGTCACCTTATAAAATTTGGTCTTTGGGAAGCCTTGTCATTTACCTGTAGAATTAGAGCATAGGGCCACTTGGGCAATTCGAAATGCTAACTTTGATATTGTTGATGCAGGTAAAATGAGGAAGTTTCAGCTGGCAGAACTGGAGGAAATCAGACTGGAGGCATATGAAAGTGCAAGGATTTACAAGGAGAAGACTAAACATTTTCATGATAAGTGCTTAAGGAAGAAGACTTTTGCAACTGGTAACAAGGTTTGGCTTTACAACTCACGTATTAAATTGTTTCCAGGTAAGCTGAGGAGTAAATGGACGGGACCTTATGAAGTTATTCATGTTTATGAAAATGGTGCTGTGGAGGTCAAGGACCTTAAGCATGGACAGTCCTTTACTGTGAATGGTCATAGGCTTAAGATGTATGTTGAAGGTCCTATTGGAACTGATGGTGATCAAGCAACCTTAATTAAGGTAGTGGCTCTCAAAGAGCCAATCTATTCATCTCTGTAAGTAAAGCAGGTACGAATTTTGTGGGTATCACTGCAAACCCTCACGAGACTAAACTCGTCCATCTAAGTAATTGGGTGGTTTAAAAGCTTGCTATACATGCTAAGTATAGTCGTGTTCCCTACGAAAATGGTTGTTTTTGTATTTGTTTAAAGTTGTGTTTAGTTAATTTAGTGTGTGTTTTTAATTTGGAAATGAGCGGGAGTGGCCGTTGTTGAGCAAGTGGAAGTTGGAAAGTTTTTGGCGCAAGTGTTGGACGAATTTAGAGTAGCAGCGTCCTAGTAGGCGTTTGGGACGCTGAATTTAATTATGAAACAGTGTGTGAGCGTAGGGCAAACGCTCAAGAAGGACTTTGGACGCTAGGGCAGCGTTGGAGACGCTGAGGTGGACGCTGGGATGCAGTCCAAATGGGCGCTTAAGTACGCGGCGTCCTAGTGGGCGTCCTAGACGCTGAAACAATTTACAAGACAATAGGTAAGCGTCTTTGGGACGCTGATTTCAGCCGCACCGACGCCGTGATGCCGTCCTAGACGCTAGGTAGGACGCTCGTGCGATTTTCCTCATTTAAACCTCTATTCCGCGTCATTAACTCACACCTACCGTCCATCTCTCTCTAAAAAACGCTCTCATCTCTCTTGCGAACGCTAAGCGGTTTCCACCATAGTCGTCGTCGTTTCTTGCTCACGTCTCACCGTCCGTCGATCAGGTAACCATCTCGAGTTCATCCCTTGCATTTGTGATTTTCTTGCGGTTTTAGTGAACCGATTAGGGCTCTTTGTAGGCTTGTGTGCGATTCTTGACATTGTGTGTTGATCATGTGTGTATATAGTTACATTCTTCATGTATTTCATGTATGTCATGCACATTTGCGGTTTAGGGAAGTTAGGGTTCCTATTTCTGAAACTAGGGCTTGTTTGAAAGTTATGTGTAATGGGTTGAATGTGGCTTTGAGTTGTAATAACTGTTAATCTGTGTTCTTAGTGGTAGTTATGTATGCTTGTTCAAGTATCCATTGTGGATGTTCTAGTCTAGGGATTATTAGATGGTCATGTCTAAAGGGTTTCAAGAACCAAACTGGTAACCTCTCCCTTTACAACTAAGTTGGGGAAGGGTGATCTATTGAGTAAAGTGGATAGTGCACCGAGTACTATGATGAGTGATTTTGAGGTATCAACGGTCAAAACCCACATCGGGTATAGTTTTTAGAGAGCAAAGGGCTTAGTTGATACTAGGTTGTATTGCATTCCCATTCACCACTCTAAATGAGCATTCATGGTGTTCACACAATCCATCACTTTGTACATAACATCTGGCATTATTCGTATCACTTTCTTAAGTCATGACTCGCGCCTCTGCTAAGAAGCAAAAGCAGGCTGCTACATCAAGTGCTAGGAAAAGAAACCGTCAAACAATCTCACAAACACCTTCACCGGAACGAGATGTGGAGCAGGAAATTGAGGTCTTTGAGATCGATTCTGATTTCAAGTTCCTGTTGGAAAAAGGTGTGCTTAAGGACGAGTTTAAGGATTATGGAGTGTTTGATGCGTTCGGCAGACTAGGGTGGTTAGCCGCCTTGGAATGAACTAAGGATGTGGTATATCAGGACGCACGTAAGGAGTTCTGTAACTCGGTGAGGCGTAAGAGGGGGGACCCGCTAGCACCCATGACCTTGCATGCTTCGGTAGGGAGGCATGATATTGAGCTATCTGCAGAGCGATTACAGTTGATTCTAGGCTTTGATAACCCCACCTCCGCTGAAGCATGAGGTGTGGGATGAGGAGAGTCTAAAGAAAATCCCTCTGGTCTGCCCTGATATTTGGCAAGGCTATCTAACCACTGTCTTTGAACTCACTCCAACCCAAGCAAAGTCATACACCTCACATGCCCGTAAAGATCTCCGCCCCTTAGCCAAAGTTCTCTGGAAGCTCGTCCTTTATAATGTTCTCCCAAGGAATGCTAACACAACAAGTGTGAAGGTAAAGGAGATTGTTGTTGTCAACGCTTTGTTAACCGGTTCCCCATGTATCTCGTTGAGTCACCTCGTGTTGGGTAATATTTGGAATTCTGTGCTATCGTCCAACCGTTCAGAGTTAGTTCATGCCAGGATGATTTCAGAGCTACTAGAGCTCATGGGTACCCTTCCACCAAATCCTCAATTCTCTGTTATTCCTGATCATGAGAAGCATTTCACTAAGCAACTGTTCAGCCGTACCAAGTTCATTCGTGCTGGGGACAAGTCTATTATTCGAGACCTAATGAGTGGGTATGAAACCACTTTGGATAGGCCACGATCTCTAGTGCCCTCACCAGACATGTTGTGGGGGAGTCCTCTTCTGCTACAACTGCTGCTGCACTGGAAGGGGTGAGGAAAAATTTGTTGGACCTCACCAACATCGTCTGCAAGTTACACAATCAGATGCAGCAGCAGGTGCTGCCAACTCTGGAGCTGACAGGAAAGAAGGTGGACAAGCTTTTCGAGATGGCGGAAGCTATGCAGACTGGTGAGACTTCCAGGGATGAGGCTGAGGTGCAGGTGGAGCAGATGCTGGCTCGGGTGGAGTAGGAGGGAGAAGGCTCCTATGAGGGACGAGGATGCTGATCTGGTTTAAGGGGATGTTTGTGTGATAAACAATGTGTTCTTTTGGTTTAATGTGGTCCTTTCCGCCGCCTGTGGTGATGAAACAAATTCTGTACTTAACTCTTAACAATTTCTCTTCTTCTTTCCCCCCCTCCCTTTCTATGCAATGTTAGGGTACTGTTTGCTATATATCTTCTGTGGTTGCTTCTTTGTGTTGCTTATATGCTTTATTTTGTGATGAGGACATCACTTCTCTCTAAGTTGGGGAGGAGGTGTCCAATTTTTTCGATTTTTGGCATATGCTTTTCCATATGGATGTGCGACAGGGAACCTTTTTGTGGACTGCAGGTTATATGCATGAGAATGAATATGTAATAACTAACAAGTTCACCACTATGGTTGTGTTGTTGTTGTTATATTTCAGGTGCACCATGTCTGGATCCTCATCACAGAGAATGAAAAGCATAGCCAAAAGAAAGAAGACAGCTCCAGCAACACAAAATGTTCGCCCTCCTGTCGTATGGGATCCAACCAAGTCGCTATCGGAACATGATGAAAGGATCAGAGCCGAGTTGTTTATGGAAAAATGGGGGGAAGACACGAAGTACATCTATGAAAAGAAGCTTGACAGAGACGAATTTGGCAATTACGGTGTTGTGGAATTGTTCAAGGCATTAGGATGGGAGAAAGTGTTAAACATGGGAGGAGAGGAATTGTACCCGTTCATTGTCGCGGAATGGATGTCAAATCTAAGGCTGGGAAGAGGTGTTGATGACTGCAATTACACATTAATTGGTAGAGTCGGTAACCAGGAAATTAGGATGACAGCTGCGGATTTGAGGGAAGTGTTTGCAGTGGACACAGGTTGCATGAGGGACGGAGAAAGGCAAGCATACGTGTACAGGACTGAAGGTTATTTGGCTGGGACTGGAATGATGTATTCTGAGGTTTGACAGAAAAAGATGATGGCAACTTTTGATCTTCAGAGAGAGCAGGTATCCAGCTACAAGGATTTTAGGAGAAATGACTTGCAGCCGATGGCAAAAGTGCTCCACAAGATTTTGATCACCAACATTCTACCAAGGACTGGGGATCTGAGCAAGGCGAGGTTGAAGGATGTGAGCATCATTCATGCTATGTTGACAGGAGAGGAACCATTGTCCTTTGCCTGGGTTGTGATGGACGATCTGTGGAATATGTACAATACACGAGAGAGACGTGTGATACCTCATATGTGGTTGCTATCTAGGTTTTTCCAAGTGAAAGGTGAGATGGCTGAAACTACCCCAGCTAGGTTCATTAAGGAGAGTAATTTATGGATCAAGGTCAGATCAATGAAGGACATAATACTGAGAGAAGCAGATGATGGGTATGAGATCTATGACACTGAGAAGAAGAAAGGGGTAGTGACACCGTACCCTGAAGAGGAGAGGACAGAAAGGCAACAGAGCAGAGCCGTCAGAAGAGGTGAAGCAGGAGATCTGAGTAATATTGTGCAGATGATATCTAACTTGAGCATAAAGGTGATTGGCATGAGGAATGAGCAGCGAGAGAGGTGGCAGAGGCAGGATGAATTGATGGAAGAACAGCAGAGGCAAATCAACTGGTTGCAGTCGGAAGTAGGAGCACAAAGGAGGTATCAAGCTCCAAATTATGAAACTATTGTAAGGGGCATGGGCAATCCAGTGTTACATCCTGCATTGGCACTGTTTCATCAACCTCCATCCACACCTCAAATTCGCGATCAACAAGGTTTTGCAGCCTACTTCAATGGCATCTTTGGGCCACCATCGTAGACGAGAGGACGCTCTACTGCCTGGTACTTTCCTTTCATTTCCGTCTGTTTAAATTATTGCATTTCTAGTTTTAGCAGCTTTCTTAGGTGTTTAGTTTATTTTAGCAAATGTGTGTTATAGTGGTAGTATCATGGTCATTCATTAACTCCTTGTGCATGAATTGTCCTGTGCAAAGTGTGAAAATAAGATTTCAAGAGGGGGTAAGCATAGTGGGTTTTATAGCTTTAAAAGGAAGTAACTTTTGGTTGGACGAAAGGTGAATGTGATAGAAGTAGAGTGTTTAGCATAGGAGATATTGGTCAAATCCTTCCCTAATAAATCTTTGGTATTGATGGCAATAAGGGGGAGAGTAATGTATGCATAGCACAGCAAAATAAAAAGAAGAAAAAGAAAAAAAAAGGGGTTGAATAAGCTAACATGTGGCCTAGTAAGTTCGGGAAATTAAGTCCGTGGGGTACTGTCATGCCTAATCACCTAAGACCATCTGGTTTGGGATTGATTGACCCAACTCCCGTTACATGGACTTACTAGAAAGTCATGATTACAAGTGTTAGTAGAAATGAAAGAAATAGCATAAAAGGGCTGTGATCCAAAATGTGCAATTGGGCTTTAAGTGAAGCAACTCATAACCTTGAGCTAAAAATCAATGTTTAAGGATTTATTATGAAGGAAAAGTCCATAGCCTGAACATGCTAGCATTTGAGCTCTATCCGTTCACTGTTTTTCTCATGTCATGAGTTCGCACTTTTAAGGTTAGAAAACTCAGATGTTTAGTTCTTTTGTCTCTGTTTTGATGCCTTGTTCGGGACGATCAAGGTGTAAGTTGGGGAGGTTTGATCAGTGATATAAATCACCTCTTGTGTTTTAATGTGTAAATGTGAGAAAATTGGTACTGCTAATGTAAGTTTTATGATTTCAGTTGTTTGGCAAGAAAGTAAGCAAAATGGTGGCTAGAGTGTGGAATTCGTGCATGGCGTCCCAGCGGGCATCCCAAACGCCGGATTAGTGTCCGAAGTAGAGCAGTACAGAGCCTGGGCGTCTTAGACCTTGGATGCGCCATCCGACCCAGCGTTTCAGACGCTGGGGGAGACGCTGGTGTGGCAGTTGCTGAAAATGCAGCGCTTTTGAGGACGACGGTTACCACAATTCAAGGGTTCGCAAATTTTGGAGTTACACACACAGAAAGGGAGTTCTAGGAGGCGAACCAGAGGAGAAAAACAACGAGATCAAGCAAGGATTAAGCATTTGGCGTCCAATCCATTGTATTTACACATTATTGGTAGTTTGAATGTTTTCATCTATGTTTATCATTGTTAGTATGCTAGTTCAAGCTATGCTTGGCTAAATACTTTGTGGTTTCTTCTTTAGTTTGCATACTATGGTGTGAATGACTGTTTAATTAATTTCAGTTTCCATTTGTGCTAAAAGGGGTTGTGGATCTTATTTATGAATGAATGGATGGTTGTAAGCAATGGGTATTGTATATAACAGGGTATAGTGATATCATTAGTTGTGCCAACTCATTAAAACGGGGAAGACAATTAATAGAGTTGCATACTTTGTCTTAAGAGTATTTGTTGTGAAAGCTAATTTGTTTATATGGAAACTACCGATTGGATTACATTTGCATGAATGAACTTGAATGAGCAATGAGTGTATCTGGAACGGTTGATATCCATGTCATTGGTTGTGCCAACTTTCTATAGGGGAGGAAGACAACTAATAGAGTGGTATACGTTGTTTTCAGAGCATAAGTTGTAATTTCACGTTAAGTCATGTAAATGGTGTCCGTAACATTCTGAATTGCCACAGTATGTATAACAAGAGAGCAAACACCCTCTCTCCTCCAGTGAAACTTCTTTAATTTAATTTTTGTGTGTTACACCGCAACAGTAGCAATTTACAATAGGAAATTAACTCAAAGCAAATGATTTCAATTCTAATCCAAACAGTCTCCGAAACTAGTTTAGCGACCTGACTTTCCCTGTGGATTCGATCCCACTTACCCTATCTATATAGTGTTTCTGGGTTATTTTTGATACTCATACGACTTGGTCCATCATGAGTCTATTGTGCCCGCAGATGGTCACTCCGGAATACAAGAAAATTGAGCGCTACATTTGGGGACTCGCCCCCCAAATCCAAGGAAATGTTACCGCATCCAAACCAACGACTATCCAGAGCGCCATTCGAATGGCGAATAATTTGATGGACCAAGTGGCCCGAAGGAACGAGGCCAAAGCTGGGGAGAACAAGAGGAAGTGAGAAGATAGATCAGGGAAAAGTTCGGGTTCACAGACCAAAAAGCCCGAAACAATTTCTCATCGGAACTGAGTCTAGGAAGGGCTATACCAACACTAAACCATGGTGTAACCGATGCACCTACCATCATGTAGGTCCCTGTCCAACCCCTTGCTAGAAATGTAAGAAGCTTGGTCATCTGACCCAGGACTGTAAGTTTAACGCCAACGAAGGCAGCAGCGGCACGCAATGATTTCACCCCTACACACAAAATTCCACTCGCTGCTTTGAATGTGGGAACGCTGGGCATTTCAAGAAGGATTGCCCCAAGTTAAGGAACAATGGTGGAGCTCAAGGGAGAGCTTTTGTATTGGGAGCAGGCGACGCTCGTCAGGATCCCAACGTAGTGATGGGTACATTCCTTCTCAATGATATGTATGCTTATGTGCTATTTGATACTGCGGCTGATAGAAGTTTTATATCTGCTAAGTTTAGTGAACAACTGAATGCCACTCTCTCCCCATTAGAAAATGCTTATGCCGTAGAATTAGCGGACGGAAAGTTGATTGAAGCAAATAGTATAATTAAGGAGTGCACACTAAAATTGGCAGGTCATCCCTTTAAGATAAATTTGATGCCTATTGAACTCGGAAGCTTCGATGTAGTTATTGGTATGGATTGGTTGTCAGACAACCATGCCGAAATCTTATGTGGTAAAAAGGTCGTAAGAATACCACTTAAGAAAAAAGAAAGTCCTCACAGTCCAAGGAGAAAGAAAGAATCGCCAGTTGAACGTCATCTCCGGTCTAAGAACGCTGAAATGCCTTCGAAGAGGTTGTCAAGCATTGTTAGTTCAGCTAGTGGAAAAGGAATCGAAGGAGAAGCGACTCGAAGAAATCCCAGTAGTTCGTGACTACCCAAAAGTCTTTCCTGAAGACTTGCCTGGACTTCCACCAACTAGGCAAGTAGAATTTCAGATTGAATTGGTGCCTGGAGCTGCACTTGTCGCACAAGCACCCTACCGATTGGCACCGTCAGAGATGCAAGAATTATCCAATCAGTTGCAAGAACTGTTGGAGAAAGGATTCATCCGCCCAAGTTCCTCACCTTGGGGAGCTCCGGTTTTGTTTGTCAAGAAGAAGGACGGATCCTTTAGGATGTGCATCGATTATCGAGAGCTGAACAAGTTAACGATCAAAAACCGGTACCCTCTCCCCATAATCGAGGATTTATTCTATCAACTCCAAGGATCTAGTTTTTACTCTAAGATTGATCTGCGATCTGGTTATCACCAAGTAAAAAGTTCGGGAAGAAGATATACCCAAGACAGCGTTCAGAACTCGTTATGGACATTACGAATTTCAGGTGATGCCATTCGGTTTGACCAACGCACCAGCCGTATTCATGGACCTTATGAATCGAGTGTGTAAACCGTATTTGGACAAATTTGCAATAGTGTTCATAGACGATATCCTTATCTACTCTAGAAATAAGGAAGAGCATGAGCAGCATCTGAAGTTGATTTTGGAGCTTCTAGAAAAGGAACAGTTGTACGCTAAATTCTCTAAGTGTGAATTTTGGCTACGAGAAGTCAAATTCCTAGGGCATGTGATCAATAGCCAAGGGATTCAAGTAGACGCATCAAAAATCGAGGCCATTAAGAACTGGGCAATTCCTAGGACTCCCACTGAAATCCGCTAATTCTTAGGTCTTGCCGGTTATCATAGGCGATTTATAGAAAACTTCTCAAAGATAGCTGGTTCTTTAACGGAATTGACTCGAAAGGACATAAAGTACAACTGGGGTGAAGATCAGGAAACAACATTCCGACTATTGAAGCAAAGATTGTGTAGTGCACCTATTCTGTCCCTACCGGAAGGAACAGAAGATTTTGTTGTTTATTGTGTTGCCTCACACAACAGATTGGGTTGTGTGTTAATGCAAAGAGACAAGGTTATCGCTTATGCATCGCGACAACTTAAAGTTCATGAGGTAAACTACACGACTCATGACCTGGAGCTTGGAGCTGTGGTATTTGCTCTCAAGATATGGAGGCACTACC
>JAANYP010001622.1:50000-90000 GCA_020465985.1 Centrapalus pauciflorus | reverse complement strand
ATGTACATGTGCATATACTTGATTATGAAATAGTACATTACTGGTGTCTATTTAACTAAATACGTATTTTATAATAAAAATGGAACTAATCAATATTCAAACCAATAAACAATAGGCAAGTGTAACATATCGTATAGTAGAATAGTTTAGGTAAGAACCGAGTATCGATCTCATGGAAACGATGCAGATTGATAATAATAAGTCTTTGATTACTAATTAATCATTGACAATAAGTATTTGATTCTAAATACCTATTATAATGAACAAATGAACAAACTTAGACTATGAAACAGAACAAAGAAAAAGTAGTGGACAGTTTAATGTCAAAACAATACATTCACTTAAAATCAATCCCCTTAGTCTCGATGATAGCATTTAAGTCCGATATTGAATTTAACTCACTTGATTCTTAAGCCAATTAACCTTCCTAGTCAGGTTATTTAACTTTATGAATATTGGAAAGACACGTGAATTTCTTCATTATATCCACCTCAAAACATGCAATTAAAACACAATCACTTTTATTATTGAATATATATGATTAAGACTAATCCAAGTTACACAAGATGGTTCATCTCAATGTAACTTCATTTGTAAAGTCATAAACTTAAAACATCATAATAACTTCTTTTTACCGGTTCCGGTTTCAAGAAACGATTAATTGGTGAAAGAATTAGTAGAAATAAATATTTAAAACAAAAGAATTTCGCTACAAATTGAATTGACTATCTATTGAATATTAATGAAATCCCAAGTTTTTACCAAAAAAATGTAACCAAATAAACCAATGAAGTTTAGCCCATTTGGTAAGAGGGTGGATATGTAAGTGAGAGGTCACGGGTTCGACTCCCGTCGGAGGCAAGTTGAAATTTAGGTGGAGAAAGTAAGTTTTGAGATAAATGAGTAGTTTAGGAGTAAGAGTAGGATAGATAGTCGTTCAAAAAAAATAAACCAATGAAATCAAAAGAATGATTCAATCCAATATTGTTATCATCTAAACTAGGGTTAAATCTTCTAAGTAAATGCAAAAGAAAATCACCTCATGGTTAGGATTACCATCATCTCAATCAAAACACCAACAAAAGAATTCATACGATATTGAGAATCCAAACAAATGTTAGAATGTTGAATTGAGAAGTTGAAATCGTGAAATTTTTTAATTGTTCTTATAAAAATCATCCTCTAAACGCTTGGAATCGTGATCCTTGCTTGCGTTGCTCTTTTTCCCTCCTTTTCGTCTCAAGTCGTTGTCCCCCTCATCCCCCGTCAAAAACTAGGTTAAAAGTCGCCCCCACTCTCACTATTAGCGTGCGCCCCAAGGGTGACTTCCATGGCCATGTTTTCCTTTTATGCACTAGCGCTTTTATCTTCAAATCCATGGCCATGGGTTGTCTTTCATGTATCAGCGGCCCGCGGGTGTTCTCTTCAAATCCATGGCTTGTCTAGATTCCATGGCCATGGAATGTTCTTCATTGTATCCAATAGTTTGATAGTTTATCAATAAATCTTGACATTGCATCATTCGTTTTCATTTATTCGCAAATATCCGCTACAAACCTTCGAAAACAAAATTATTTCATTTAATATCGATTTCGAAAGTTTAGCTATCAAGACACACTTAAATGTGGGAGAAATGCAAAGAAAAATATGGTATAATATGGTATAAAATCAACAACATCAAATATCCCTACACTTCAGTTTTGTTTGTCCTCAAGCAAAATCTCTCTAAAAGTAATTACCTCAATTGGCCTTACTTTACAAAACAGTAATTCTCTGAGACATTTTCTTGAACGAATGACATTAATACTTTTGTAAGTAAAACAATCGAATGCAAACCAAACAAGAAGTTCACATGATGCTAGATCATAGATAATAGCATTCATGAAAGTCGCTTTTGAATTGGTCTACATAACCCGAAGCACCTCACAATAAGATTCGCTCAAACACTAGAGTAGGGATGACAATGGATCGGATATGGATATGGATATTTGGATAGGATGATGGTATATCCATATACATTTATTTTTCCATCGTCCATATCCATATCCATATCCATTCAAATTAATTTCATCTATCCATATTCATATCCGTTGGATGATGCGGGTAATCGGTTATCCAATGGACATTAGTAAACTTTTTTGTTTGTATATCGCAATACATAATTTTCAACAATACATTGTTTAAAGTAAATAAATGTACAATCCAAACAATGTTTAAAAATTAAAACAACTACAATCACAACATATTTTATTATAAATACGAAGACAACAATTATTGGCTCGTTGCATAGTGGAAATGTGTTGGTCTTTGCATTAATCGCATCACAAAGCTCAAAAGGTGCACGTCATGTAAACATCATTGCATTCAACTAATTAAGAAAACGAATAGTAGAACAATTCAAACAAAATAAGAAAATGACAAATTAAAAACTTAGGTTCTAGTTTATTCAAAAGTGTAATATAACCAAAATTAAGAATTATATATATATATATATATATATATATATATATATATATATATATATATATATATATATATATATAAACTATTAATTTCGGGTAAATGGATATTATCCATGGATGATAAATCGTCATCCATATCCTATCCAATATTTATCAATATCCGCTCGATATCCCATATTAGTCACTTTAACTTCGTCCATATCCACCAAAGGTGGATTGGATCGGGTGGATGATCATCGGGTTGGATGACAATTGCCATCCCTACATTAGAGTATGTATCAGGGTTCTTTTCATAACAAATTCACTCAAGCCAAGTCGTGGAACATGCTACTATCATAAGCTTGATTGAGGATCAAATCTCCACTACTAAACATGCGAATGAGGCAAAATGAAGGTCTTTCAAAGAGTTGCAATGGGGCCAGGGGTAAAAGGTAGGGTACAAAAGACATACTATGTGATATAGTCCTAAATCCGACACTTTAAAGACACGAGCTGTTAGCTAAAGAAAAACATCATCACAACTTGAACAATTACAATAGAAAGAACTCGAACCAAATAAAGAAATAAATACAAAGGAGCATAAAAATAAAACTATACTTTTTTTTCTTTCTTTCTTTCTTTCTTTTTTTTTTTTGATTTTTTGTTTTTTATGTTTTTGCTATTTTGCTTTTTTTTTTTTTGTTGAATCTGAACTTGAGATTCTAAATACTAAGCATTGGTTACATAAAACTCAAAAACTAAAAAAAATAAATTTTAACTAAACAGCTGGAATTGAGATCAGATTAAGACTAAGGGTAACGAGAGTCAAACAGATTAAAAAAAAAGTTTTAAAAAAATGGGTTATAACTGAAGCGAAAATTTTTAAGCTCAAATGAGTTAACTAAGGGGAAACCACGCATATCATTTTGCATGCTTAGAGGTGGAAAAAACAAAATGGTAACTAAATGGCTCAATCCTAATTTGCCTTTATTATATATGCAACATTCTCAGTAATGTGGTCTCGAAATGCATTACACAAGCAAGTTCTGAAGTAAACAAGTACCACCGGTACATCAACAAAAGAAAATGCAAGAATTAAAAGTGAATGCTTTTCTTGGCTCAAATCCTAACGAATGATATAGGTTACAATGTGCAAGGGTCGTGCAAACATGTCCAAGAACCAAATCCATGAAGTAAAGTTTCTCGCCTAAATCATGCAAATCTACTCAATTAAGTTTACATTCTCATGAAGTACTTAGGCAAGCAATAACACCAATGTTTTCGAAAGTGCAAAGAGAATGCCACAAAAATAAGACTTTTAGGCCAAATTGAGAATAGTTACATCACATATAGAGAAGTTTCACCCTTATACAAAGCATGTTTAAATGATCATACCCCTTCCCCACACTTAAAGTTGGACATTGTCCCCAGTGTTCAATAGATACTAAGATGAAGTGGTGGTAGTGTAAGCAAAAGGAATTAACAGAAGGACTCCACTGGAGTATGGAACATGGACCGACATGAGAACCAAGAAGTGTGCACAATTAGCCTTTCGTATGTCCACTAGCACCTAGCACAAATAAATATAGAAAATTAGCACCCAATAAGTAAAAAAATCATAAATAAAAGCAACACACTAGAAAAATAAATTGTACTTGTTTTTTTTTCAATAAACAAAAATTAAAAAAAAAAAACAAAAATTTAGTTGCTCATGGAAAAGATGGAACAAAGGCTTGAGAGAGATTGACGAAAATGAACAAGGGTTAAAGTCGCTTCAAATGTTACAAATCCATGGCCATAGATTTTATTCCCTTTGTTTTGCTCTAAGGCGGCGTAAAACAAACACAGGCCATGGATTTTTAGAAACACGATCATGGAAGCTACTGTATTTGACAAAATCTTTTGTGACCATGGATTTAAAATTCCATGGGCATGGAGTTCATCTTTTTTTTCATCGTTGTTTATCAAAAGGGCAAGGCCATGGATTTAAAAATTCCATGTCCATGAAACACACTGTCTCAATCCCAACTCTGCCCATAAATTTGAAATAAACATGACCATGGATTTTTATTTTCATGGGCATGGAAGCTACTATTCTCACCCAAAAAAAATTATGGCACCAAGTTGCATATACAACGGATTTATGATTTACTTATTCTCTTGCTTATCAAACCAAGTTCTTGTTTACTTTGAGTAAAGAAAGCAAACAAAAGAAAGAACAAAAAAAAACAAAAAAGCAAACTACTTATGAAATCCAAAATCATAAAAATAAAGCAAACAAAAAAAAAATCTGAAACCACGGGTTGCCTCCCAGTAGCGCTTGTTTATAAGGTCTCTAGCTTGACCTTATTCCACTCATTTTTGCTTTCAAAGGAATGAAAAGGATGTGAAGCTAACCATTGGATGAAGTACTAAAACTGGATTTAGACGAGTTAAGTTTGCACTCCTTGCCCTTCTTGCTTCCATTAATGCGTGTATGTTCATGTTTTAATCTTGTTGAACTACGTTTACCATCTTTAATGACATCACAACCTTTTAGACGTTTATTTCGTTTTCGAGTACGCATCATTTGCTTTCCTTTCATGGGTGGCTTCGAGCTATCCTTCTCACTCTGTTGAGTCGAGAAAATTATGCAACACTCCCAACATGCATATCCATAACATCCACCAAACGATTAGTACATTCATAATAATATGAGGATTTCATAGTATTAACAATAGTATTGATTTTCCATCAAATAAATTAAAATCAACTCCCTCATTATCAACAGGGGTAGATTCGTTGACTCCCAAAAGTCTTGCAAGCGCTTCTAAATCCTTTTCGGGATGGAAGTCGTCTTCCATCATATCGTTGATCTTTAAATATGAGACTTGTAAGCTATCTTGTGAGCTTGAGGAATGTACTTGGATGGTTGTTGTCTCTGATGTATTGGTGATCGGTTGTACAAGTTAATGAGTCTCATCATAAACAGACTCAACATCTTCTTCTGAATCACTAACATCACACACACACACACACACACACACACACACACACACATATATATATATATATATATATATATATATATATATATATATATATATATATATATATATATATATATATGAGTATTCCCGTCAGCTTGTATCTCCTCCTCTCGTATACCTGAACTACTTCTTGATGGTCCTTTCGCAATTAATTCGACCAATTGTACCATTTTGCATTCAAGATTCTCAGTGAAGCTCATACTTATCTCAGGTTCATCTTGGGAAGGAGTGTGACAAGAATATTGAATATCTTGAGTCTGGTAATATTGAATGTCAGGTTGGTATGAGGTTTGATATTCGAGCTGATATTGGTTTTTGGAAGAGAGTAGATTGACCAAGTAATCACAACAATCGTTATAGGAGGAATAAGAGGTATCAGACATGTAAGCACTTATTCAATGGTCAAAATGAGGATCTCCATAAGACAACACACCAAGCTCTATACAGTTGATCACCCCCTGACAATAACTTGTTTCGTAGCCATATTCGTACATCTCAAACCCATTATACATTCTGCGCCAAAAAAAAAATCAAAACAAAGCAAAAGAAAATAGAAAAAAAAACAAAAAGAGAAAATAAACTATAACAAACCAAAAAGAAAATGGACCAAGGATTCAATGCAACTGCAAAGATTCTCCACAATTAATTTGTTTAACTAAAATAAAATAAGATAAAAAGAGAAAACCAAATAATTTTTTAAAAAAAAAACTAAAAATTAAACAACAACTAAAAAAATTATTAAAAATTAAACAACAACTTTCCTAAAACAACATCAAAAAAGGAGTCAATTAATTAAGCAACTTCAGATCATTCACAAAATCATTGTTTCCCCGGCAATGGCGCCAAAAGTTTGGTGTCTAATTTACTAAACACATATTTTATAATAAAAATGGAAATAATCCAAACTCAAACCAATAGACAATAGGCAAGTGTAACCTATCGTATAGTAGAATAGTTTAGGTAAGAACCGACTATCGATCTCAGGCAAACGATACAGAATGATGATAATAAGTCTTTGGTTACTAATTAATCATGGACAAAACTAGTTGATTTTAAAAAAACTATTATAATGAAACAAATGAACTAACTTAGACTATGAAACAGAACAAACAAAAGCAGTGGACAATTTAGTGTCAAAATAATGCATTCACTTAGAATCAATTCCCCTAGTCTCGATGATAGCATTTAAGCCTGATATTGAAATTCACGTGATTCTTAAGCCAATTAAACTTTCTAGCCAGGTTATTTAACTTTATGAATATTGGAAAGACACGTGAATTTCTTCACTATATTCAACTCAAAACATGCAATTAAAACACAATCACTTTGATTATTAAAGATATATGATTAAGACTAATCCAAGTTACACAAGATGGTTCATCTCAATGTAACTTCACTTGTAAAGTCATAAACATGAAAAACCATAACAACTTCTTTTTACCGGTTCTTGTTTCAAGAAATGATTAATTGGTCAAACAATTAGTCGAAATAAATATTTAAAAACAAAAGACTTTCGCTACAAATTGAATTAACTATCTATCAAATATTAATGAGATCCCAAGTTTTTACCAAACAAATGTAACCAAATAAACCAATGAAATCAAAAGAATGATTCAATGCAATAATGTTATCATCTAAACTAGGGTTCAATCTTCTAAGTAAATGTAAAAGAAAATCACCCCATGGTGAGGATTACCATCATCTTAATCAACACACCAACAAAAGAATTCATACGATATTGAGAACCCAAATTAATGTTAGAATGATGAATGGAGAAGTTGAAATCATGAAATTCTTTAATTGTTCTTTATAAAAATCGTCCTCCTAATGCTTGGAATCATGATCCTCGCTTTGCATTGCTCTTTTGCCCTCCTTTTCGTCTCAAGTCGTCGTCCCCCTCATCCCCCTTCAAATACTAGGTTAAAAGTCTCCCTCGTTCTCACTATTAGCGTGCACCCCTAGGGTGACTTCCATGGTCATGTTTTCCTTTTATGCACTAGCGCTTTTATCTTCAAATCCATGGCCATGGATTGTCTTTCATGTATCAGCGGGCGTTCTCTTCAAATCCATGGCTTGTCTAAATTCCATGGCCATAGAATGTTCTTCTTTGTAACCAATAGTATGATAGTTTATCAATAAATATTGACATTGCATCATTCATTTTCCTTGATTCGCAAATGTCCGCTACAAACCTTCGAAAACAAAAATATTTCATTTTAGTATCGAATTCGAAAGTTTAGCTATCAAAACACACTTAAATGAGGGAGAAATGCCAAAAAAAAAATGTATAAAATCAACAACATCAATTACTGTGTGTGATGTACATTATAGCCATACTACCGATGATCTCAGAGTATGATGTCGTACTTTATTGTTGGCGGGAGTACGATGTCGGATACTGTGGTCCCTGATAATTTTTGGTGTTATCACATTCCCTGGAAGTACTCATAACGTGATAATGTTGGCGTGACACTATCAAGAGTCTCCCTCTTGATATGTCTCATCTCCTTTGATATTTCTTACGTTATGATGCTCTATTGTGGTTGTTATATGTTTTTGCAGGTTCATTAATTACTTGCTATCCGTATGTGGTACAATATTGACCTAGTCACTCACTAAGCATTATTGCTTAATCATTTCGTTGATTTATACTTTCCAGGAATAGAAGGCAAGGGAAAGGAGAAGGTTGATTCGAGTAAAGCGTGAGGTAGGAGTTTTCGAGTGGGATAGACTTTTGGTACATATACTTATATTCTATATTGTTGGAGGAGGGAGTAGATCACCCTTGTGTTATGATTCATCATGTCTTATGTCTATTTAAGCCTGATGAAGGTTGATGTACTTAATCCCATTGATTGTAATATACTTGGGGTCATCAAATGTTAAACAGGTGGCAATAAAACTTGTATTTTGGTTAGATATGACAAAGGTTTCATTCATGTATTGATTATTAAATCCATGGGCATGTAAGCGCTTAAATCTTTGTTATGTTTTTGGTAATGTATTATGTAAGTTTGGTGATTCGGAAAACTTATTTTGTAGAATAATCATGTTTTGGAAATTACAAGATGGAATTGTTGATTTTACGAATAGGTCATGCCAAATTTTTGATAGAAATCATGTGAATTATTATTATTATTATTATTATTATTATTATTATTATTATTATTATTATTATTATTATTATTATTATTATTATTGTTATTGTTATTATTATTATTGTTAATTAGAGTTATGATGTTACATAAATACTTTACTCCGTTCTATTAATTAGGACTTTCCAAAATTCATATTTTTTATTTTTATATATATAATAAACATGTTTTTTTTTTTTACTTTTTGTTTATTTTTTACTTAAATCAACAATCAACAACTGAACATATCTACAGTCTCATAATCAAAACCAAAACCAAATTAAAATCAACAACTGATATATACATTTAGTGATTAAACTGATACATGTCAACAATCTCAGAACCAAAACAAAACCAAAAACAAGTGTGTTAGATATTTAATTCGATCTTGTGGGTTTCTTTTGTAATAAATATTATTAGTTTATTTGCTTGTAATTTATTTCTAGACGTTGTTTAAGTTGTTTCTTTATTATACAAGTAGAGGGGGTCAAATTGTAATTCAGGAAAACTTGCTTTTAATTCCCTTGTAAAAGATGACCTAGGCTTTTGTGTCATCACAATTCATCATTCACGAAACACACAGCCGCCATTTAGAGAAACATTCTCTTTGTTTTCTTTCGTAATTATTCTTCAATCATTGAGATTCATAATTCTGTTTGCATGAATATTGTGATAATATACATACACGAGTGCTGATAATCTGGGAAATCGATAATAACAATAGGTATCAGAGCTCAGGAGGTGGATTTAAACTGCATTCTTTGGATTTTTGCTGCTGTTCTTCGAGTTTATCACAAAAACCCACGGTTTGATCGTTTTTTCCTTCTAAATCTTTCTGTTTTTTGTGTTTCTGCTTCCCATTATCATATAGTATTCATCTCATAGTGATTTCGAGCTATTTAGGTTCAATCATTACATGTTTTTGTCCTTCTAAATCTGATTTTCAGTCTCGAAAATACGGGTTTTTATTTCGGTTTGGTCCATTTTAAACGATTTTTAGGTGTTTTGGTTTATTTTAAGTACTTAAAAGTGTTTAAAATAATTTTCCAATCATTTAGATAAAATTTTTAGGCCACAATCTGCTAGTTTTAATTCTGAAAAATTCTGGAAAATTCATAACTGTTGCATTTCGGACCCCAGTTCGACCTCTTCGGACCTCAATTCGGTCCACTTCGGACCATATTTCGGTGTACTCGGACCATAGTTCATTCAAATTCGGACCTCACTTTGGACCCATCCGAACTTCGGACTAACCGAAGTTCTGATAAAGTAATTTTAAAACACTTAAATTTACTTGTGCTTTCATTTTTAATTTCATCTCGGACCATCCGTACTTCGGACCCAATCCGAATTCGGTATTTTCAGTTGAAAATTTTTCTAAGTGTCCATCCGAACTACCCACTGTTCATCCGAAATTCGGTCCATCCGAATTTCAGACCATCAGAAATTGTTCAAACAGAATTCGGTCCATCTCTTATTTCACTGTTCATCCGAACTCCGTACCATCCGAAGTTCCTGTTCATCCGAACTTCAAGCCATCCGAAGTTCCTGTTCATCCGAACTTCAAGTCATCCGAAGTTCCTGTTCATCCGAACTTCACCCCATCTGAAATCAACTGTTCATCTGAACTTCATACCATCCAAGGTACTGTTCATTCGAAGTTCTGCTAATCCGAATTCAGTTTCCACCTTCAAGATCTCATTCTTTCAAATCAGCACTATCAACCATGTCTCGAGAGGCTCTTGTCCTAGGATCAGAAAACAGACCACCTATTCTATATTTGGATGAATATGAGCAGTGAAAGTCCAGATTTCTTAAATTTGTCGGTATGCAACCCAATGGCAATTGCTCTAATCCATTTCCAAAGGCCCGGTCATCTATTATCGGGAAATTGCTGCCAGGCCAGAAGCCGACCCACCTGTTCTCGCATCTAAAGTTGAATGTGAACCTGAAAATGAGGCAGAGAGAGATAGGCAACATGCAGACAAAAGGGCAGAATATCTTATCTATCAAGCCCTGCCCACTGATATCCTTGTCGGTGTAGACAGCAAGATGTCTGCCAAGGAAATGTGGGATGAACTGGAGGTTCAGATGCAGGGGGCCGACTTAGACGATAGAGGTAAGATTGAGGAGGCAAAAGCTAAGTTCACCGAGTTCAGGGCCAAAGACGGGGAGTCACTACAGGCCACATTCACCAGATTCTGTGCTATTCTAAACGAACTCAACAAACTGCACATTAAGAAAGACAAGGATGACATCAACATCCAATTCTTTGTTGCCTTAGCCCCTGAATGGCAAGTTGCATGCCGAGCCACGAGAAGAGTGTTGGACATCCTAAATGTGTCTATTAATGTGGTTTTCAAGGAGCTAAAAAAGTATCAGGGAGATGTAGACCACCAGAAGCAGATGACTAATCAGTTAGCATCCCTGTTACTCTCTGCCAACACGGGCATTAAACTGGCTGATTCTCTGGCTCTGATATCCAACAAGAACTTCTCTACTGCATCCTATACTCAAGGATCATCATCATCCCAATACCGATATGCTTCTCCTCCGCATGAGACATTAGATGAAGAAGAAGCGACGATTCAAGAACAGATAGCCGTATGGACTAATCGTCTTCAACAGAGACATTTCTCCAATAAGACTAACAATCAGCTTCGCTACGACACCGACCCGCGGAGGTATTCAGATGATAGGAGGGATGACAGACGTGATGAAAGGAGAGATGACTATCGTCGAGATGACAGGAGGGATGACTACAGAAGAGATGACAGACATGACCGATGATATGATGACAGAAGGGACTATCGGGATGACCGCCATTATGAAAGGCGAGACGATAGAAAAGATGATCGCATAGATGATAGACGTGATTATAATCGTAGGGATGATCATCGAGAGGATAGACGGGATGAGCGACGTGACGATTGAAGGGAATATGATCGTCGAGACAACCGGAGGGATGACAGCCGAGAACCTCGCCGTGCCGACAAGAGGCCGGTTGAAAGGAGAGATGAAAGGCCAAGAGGAGATGAGCCAAAAGGGAATGACGAACGTCTGTGCTACAAATGCGGCAAACCAGGCCACTTTGCTTGGGAATGCAAGAACCAGTTTGAAAGAGACGTTGGCTATTATGAGCGGAAACTGGAGGCCGCTAAAAAGCGATCTGATGATATGGCTTTGGTTGCCCAAGAAGACTATTGGGATGATGCGGATACTGATGACGAGGATGACAAGGGTAAGAATTGCTACATGGCAGATCGACTGGGACTGGTTGAGTATGCTTTAACGTCAGATTCATACAATGCTGCTGAGGGGGAGACACTGAAAAATCCACCAGCATGTCTGATGGCCAGAACCGGAGATCTAGAATGTTTATCATCAGCTTCTGAGGCACGTGAGGTACATTCCTTTTACATTCCAGAGCATGTAAATAATTTATCTGTACATAGTGAATGTAACTTGTACACACATATACTTCATCTAGAACCTAGATTAAATGTTGAAACAGAAAAGTGTGTCAAGGCTGAACATCTAGCCCAAACATTAAAAGAATCATCTGAGTTATATCAAAAGAAGTGGTTAACTAATCATGACGTGATAAAACATATGCTAATTGAAAAGGTAGATGTTCAGGATAGGAATACGTATCTAGAATCTTGTATGGATAGACTATCAAACAAAAGAACTCTTTAAAATCGGAAATATCTATTCTTTCAAAACAATTAGAGACTGTGAGTATGGAAAACATAGGTAGTTTAGAAAAATATAAAATGATAGAAGAAGAAAGAATAGGTTTGTACTCACGCATAAAGACTCTTGATGATGAATTTTTAAAACGGGGTCAAACAGAACAAACTATTCACTTAAACCAACCCAAAGAGACTAGGTTTTATCATTCCAAACAAGGAATTGGTTTTAAAAATCCTAAGTACTTGTAAAAGGTTCAACAAGTTTTACCTAATTTTTATAACATTACATATATGGGTGCTGGGTTGAAATCTTTCATTTATCAATCATCGGAAGAAATTTTAACCCAAGAGGATGAGAAACGATTCGAAAATAAAGAAAAAGAAATATCTTTTAAATACGAAGAGCTAAACGAGAGTTATCCTCATAGAGTACCCACTCTAGAGAAAGATTTCTTGTCTAGTTATTCAGAAGCTGAAATGAAAGCAGAACCTGTTAAACCAATCCCTAATCTTTACATTCCTACAAAAGTTCTTCAACGCAAAATCAAAGTTTTAGAAAAGGAATTAAAGTTAACTCGAAAGAAAGCTCTTGATTATCAAGAAGCTCTTCTTAAGAGTGAAGAAAATTTGGTAAATCAAAATTTTCAACAAACTGTAGAATTAACTGTCTACAGAGAAAAATTTGATATACTTTCAGAAAGTTTAAAAGAGCCAAAAGTTTCTCACCCTATCAAAATCCCACTCATGTCGTCAGAAAAAGGTAAATCTAAGGTTAAAACTTCTTCTATCAGTTTTAAAGGTAAGTGCTCAAAACCTTGCAAAGCTAAGGTTTCAAAGAAGACTCAGATTCAATCCAAGTCTTCTAAGAAACCCACTCACCAAGGAAAACAAAAATCTTCAAAATCTAAGTTTTCCATGCGTACTGACTCTCTTTGTTTTGTTCCTACAGATCATGTGAGAAGAATGCCAAAAACATCTATGCAAGATTTTTCAAGTTTTTTTGTGAAGAAGGCTGTTACGCCAAATGATTTTGTTTCTAGAGATAGGGTGCATGTAATCTCTGAAAACAATGATTGTAATGATGTAACGAATTCTATTTCCTGTTTGAAGTATTCATTTAGTGACTTGCTTAAATTATGTCCAACTCGTTTTAGACGTCAAGTACCTGAAATGAATGCTTTTGTACCTTATCCTGCTAAGAGAATTCGTAAAAAGAAAATGAAAAATGTTGCATCATCGGCCATCACAAAAAAAATGAGACTTGTACCTTGCCTAGGCCCAAAACCAAAGCAAAAGTCAAACAAGTCTCAAAAAGTCAAAAACCTAAGCTAATTTTTTTGCCTAAGGTTCCAAAGCCTGTTAAATCCAATTATCAATGGATTCCAAAAGGCTCTGCATCTGGTCCTCACATAACTGCAAAATGGGTTCCTAAAACTGCAAACGTGCCATATTCACCTGGAACTCCTAACCCAAAAGGACCCATATTAAGATGGGTACCCAAAGTTGTGTGATCTTAATGCAGATGGTTCTTGGTTACTTCAGATCAAGACCCAAACTTCACTGAATTGGCTTCCAGTTATCATAGGCTAGGATCTGTTCTTCTGCTTGTCGGTTGTGCTTAAACCGACACGTTTGGCTTCTGTGCACACAACTCAAGACCCGGTCTAAAATCATCATGTTTATAGAACATCTCGGTTCAGAACATGGTTTGAATATTAATTTAGGATGGATCTATTTGAATGCTTATAGATTTTCATTGTAAGTATTTATTTGTTTTCAGGCAAAATCCATCTGGTACATGGATTCAGGTTGCTCCAAGCACATGACTATGAGAAGAGAATTGTTGTCTAATATAGTAGAACAATACTGTGGGACAGTCAAATTCGGGAACAATCACCATGCTCACATAAAAGGATACGGGGATTTAGTCTTAAATAATCTAGTCATCAAGGATGTTGACTATGTTGAGGGATTCTCACATAATATGTTTAGCATAGGTCAGCTCTGCGATAAAGTATTAGAAGTTACATTTATGGCTAAGAACTGTAGTGTTAAGAGTATGGATGGTAAAGAAATTTTATCCGGTTCCTGCAACTCTAACCTTTACACCATAGATGTAGCTAAGCTTATGGTTAAGGATAGCATCTGCCTTCTATCAAAAGCCTCGTCAAAAGACTCTTGGTTGTGGCATCGTAGGCTATCCCACTTAAACTTTGAGAACATCAACAAGCTGGCTGCTAAACAACTGGTGAAAGGAATCCCAGAACTGAGATATGAAAAAGACCATCTATATGGAGCTTGTGAGAAAGGAAAGATGAAAAGATCATCTCACAAATCGAAACCCAAACCATCATCGAAGAGAGTGTTGGAGTTACTACATATGGACTTATGCGGACCAATGCGAACTCAAAGCATAAATGGAAAGCGTTATGTGTTGGTTACCGTTGACGATTACTCACGATATACCAGGGTTAAATTCTTGCGATCCAAGGATGAGACAGCTCAAGAAATCATCGATTTTATTAAGAGTGTCGAAACCCAACAGCAGTTGTCCGTTCAATCAATCCGATCTGACAACGGCAAGGAATTCAAGAACTCGGTAGTAGAGAGCTTCCTTCGATCCAAAGGTATTCAACATCAATATTCTGCTGCCAGAACACCTCAACAAAATGAAGTCATAGAAAGGCGTAACCGTACCCTTGTGGAAGTTGCACGTACAATGCTGACTTATTCAAAGCTACCTCCGTTCTTGTGGGCCGAAGCCGTGTCAACAGCTTGCTACACGCAGATGCGCTCCATAATCCATAAGCGTTTCAATAAAACTTCATATCAACTCTTTTTGAATAAAGTACATTTTATCAAGTACTTACGTGTATTTGGTTGAAGGTGCTACGTGCTTAATGACAAAGACAACCTCCGGAAATTCAACGAGAAGGCGGATGAAGCGATCTTCATTGGATACTGATCCAACTCGAAGGCATATTGTGCATTCAACACTCGCACCAGGACAGTCAATGAAAGTGTGCATGTCACATTTAATGAATTGGTTGAACTGGCACCCGAAGTTGATCAATCAGAAGCACGCACTACACCAATGCCTAGAGACTCTTCTTCTCAATCTACTTCTTTCTCTCCTTCTGAATTAGTTAATTTATTTGATCCTTTTTATGTAGAATTTTTTGGTCCTAGTGCTAATGTTTCTAGTGTTTCATCTTCTGTAGGTAACACATCTAACAATTCAACTGCGCAACGCATTCCCTCTTCATCCACTTCATACCCACATCCATCAACTTCATCCACTAATACATCTGCAGCTGAATCTACTCTAGAAATACCCTCACATATAATGCCAAACATCCTTGCTTCACTTGAACACATTGAACCCGAACTGGAACCAGTGGTACCTTCGCTAGAAACCATTGACCATGAATCATCCTCCATTCCCACACTCAACACCGAGGTTCCATCTCGTTCACCCCTTCCACACGAGACAAAATGGACCCGGAGTCACCCAACGGATGAAATCATTGGTGATGTCTCGACCGGTGTCCAAACTCGAAGGGCGTCTGCTAATGAATGTCTCTTTGCGTCATTCCTTAGTATGATAGAGTCTGCTCGTGTGGATGAATCTCTAAAAGATCTGGACTGGATTGTTGCAATGCAAGAAGAGCTCAACCAGTTTGAACAGCTCCGAGTAGGCGGTTAGTTCCCAAGCCCGAAGACCGAACAATTATCAGAACGAAGTGGATCTACAAGAACAAACGAGACGAAAACGGCATTGTGGTAAGAAACAAAGCGAGACTTGTCGCCAAAGGCTACCGACAACAAGAAGGGATAGATTATGACGAGACCTTCGCTCCTGTTGCACGGATTGAAGCTATCAGAATCTTCTTGGCGTTCCCGGCACACAAAGACTTCAAAGTGTACCAGATGGACGTCAAGACAGCCTTTCTTAACGGTGAACTTAACGAAGAGGTATACGTTGAACAACCGCAAGGATTTGTTGATGCACATAAACCTAACCATGTTTATGTGCTAGACAAAGCCCTCTATGATTTGAAACAAGCACCTCGCGCATGGTATGACCATCTTTCTAACTTTCTTAACTCTGCTGGTTTCAGCAAAGGTGTGGTGGACACAACATTGTTCACAAAAAGGGAAGGCCCGCACATAATGCTAGTTCAAATATATGTCGACGACATTTTATTTGGATCTACTGATAGTAATTTCTGTAAGGATTTTTCATCTCTAATGGAGTCCAGGTTCGAGATGAGTATGATGGGGAAAATGAACTTTTTCATCGGATTACAAGTCAAACAACTTGAAAATGAGATTTTGTGAACCAGTCGAAATATACTCTTGATATCATCAAGAAGTATAAGTTAGACTCTTGCACGAGTATCGCAACTCCCATGGCTTCTAACTGTAAGTTAGACACCGATCCTTCTAGGAAAAGTGTCGATAATACAACTTACAGAGGGATGATAGGATCCTTACTGTATCTGACTGCTAGTAGACCTAATACAATGTTTTCAACATGTCTTTGTGCTCGTTTTCAGGCCGACCCAAAAGAATCACACCTAACTGCGGTAAAACGCATTTTTCATTATCTTAAGGGTACGCCCGATCTTGGTCTATGGTATCCAAAGGGAACCGATTTTTATCTTACTGCCTTTTCAGATGCTGATTTTGCAGGTTGTAGAGTTGACAGGAAAAGCACATCAGGCGGAATACAGTTCTTGGGAGATAGACCGATGAGTTGGTCCTCCAAAAAGTAGAATTGTGTTTCAACATCCACAGCTGAAGCTGAGTATGTAGCAGCGGCAAGCTGTTGCTCTCAAGTGCTGTGGATGAGAACACAATTACATGATTATGGATTCTCGCTCACCAACATCTCAATCTACTGCGATTCTTGAAGTGCGATTGCTATCTCTTGCAATCCCGTGCAGCACTCACGAACGAAACATATAGATATTAGGTATCATTTTATTAAAGATCATGTAGAATAGGGAACAATTGAGTTATATTTTGTAGGCACAGAATATCAACTTGCTGATATTTTTACTAAAGCTTTAGACAAACCTCGTTATCAGTTTTTAGTATCACATATAGGCATGTTGAATCCACCATCTAGTTAAATACCAGAAATTGTCTAAAATAATTCTATTTCAAACATCCATGTTTGAAATTCCTTTATTTTAGAAAATATCTGTTATTTAAATTTAAGGGGTGTGTTGCAAAATTAAATTTCTATATTTCTTTATCTATGTACATCTTTAATAATTAATGATCCTGACAAATTGCTATATGAATTGTTCATCACTGAGTGGGATGCAAATTTATTCAGGTTTGTCTATATCTTAAAAGTCTTAAAAGGTTCAAGAGTTTTATCTGAAAAAAAAGGAAAAAGGACAGGTGTTAATTTTAGGGGGGGTATAATTAGGATGTTAGTTTATATATTTTGTTGTTTTTAATGTCGCTATAACTTTAAGTTTTAGGTTGCTTAATTTTTAAAGTTTAAGTTAATGTAATATGTCAGAAAAATCACAAAAAGATTTTATGTGTTTCAAATATATCAAAAAGGCAAAATTATTTTTTAATTTTATTTCTATTTTTCTTTTGTCTCAAATAATAATATAAAGAAAATCTCAAAATTATTTTCCTTAATTATTTTGTTTTTCAAAGAAAAATCTGAAAATTCAAAAAGATTTTAATTGGGCTTATTTGTTTTATTAAGTTTTAATTTGTAGTCCATTATGCGTTGTAAAATTTTTGAACCGGAGGCCCTTTTTCTTCAATTTGGTGCGGACACTTATGGCCGACTCGACCCGCCCGTGATTTAAATAGGCGGGTCAAAGGTCAATTTCTTTCTTCTCCTTTAAGTCTTCTTCTTTCTTCTTCCTCCTCTCTCTCAACCGACGACATACACCACCGCCAAACCTCCATTTCCGATCGTTCAAGCCATCATTTTTCTTCGTTTTTCTTGTTGTTTCAAGGTTCTGCACCATCAAGCAAGCCCTTTTCACTTTTATTTCAGTAAATAACTTCATATTTAATGTGTTTGATTTTTGAATTTTTTTAAAGTTTTTACATTCGGTTTTTCATCATTTTAGGACCTTTAATCTGTTATTCTTAGCTTAGTGTAGTTAGATAAAATATTCATTGCATGTTTTTAAACTAGGATCTGCAATTTCATGCATTTTTATGCATTTTTTTAACTGTTCACGTTGCATGTGCATGAACATTAACTACTGAAAAATTTTCTAAGTGTCAAATTCGGACCATCCGAAGTTCGGACCGTCCGGACTTTGGAAGAATTTACTTAGAAAATTTCAAAGATTTCAACTGTTTCATCCGAATTCGAAACACTGTGCATCCGAATTCGGACCACTATTCATCCGAATTCGGACCACTGTGCATCCGAATTCGGTTCTTATCAGCATTTGTTCAGTTTTCATTTATTTTTCTAAGTTTTTTCCATTTTAATCACTTTGCATTCGAATTCGGTTCCAATCCGAATTCGGTCCCCATTCGACAGTCTCCCCACATACATTTCCATGCATTCACATCTGAATTTCAGACTGAACCGAATTCGGATCACTGTTCATCTGAATTTTGGCTCATCCAAAAAATTCAACACTTAGCATTAATTAATTTTTCCATTTTCGCATTTTCATCCAAAATCAAAAATCCAAAAATATTTCAAGTCCTTTGCACTATTGGTTAGAGTTAGGATCAGTGTTTGAGTGAAAATGTCTGTTCTAACATTGGTCTCTTAACGATTGACATTGGACTTTATTTAGTAGAATTCACATTCTACTGATAAAGACCCGGTGCTTTAAACAGAACAGACAGTTTCTATTTCACACTTATCCCAGACTTAGTATCAATGCTTTATTCTGCTAAGTCTTTGATTCTAACTCTGATGCATTTCTACAGGTTTCATGGAACCCGCAGTAGTTCTCACCATTCCTCACTCACCCATCCCAAACAATAATGCCCAACTCCCCGAGGAATCCATTCTGCCTCAATCACAATTTGTTGAGTTTGCCGCCCACAACTGGCAACTTGACGTTTCCACCCTTCGCCGAGAAGCCGAGGATATCTCCTTCGATATCCTCAAAGGCCACCCACTTTTCTACTCCCTATCCACCACCATATCCATACCTCAAATTTACCTCCAACAATTCTGGCATCATCTCACATTTGTGTCTGATGCCGAACCCTACTTCACCTCTACCATTGCCTGCGTTCCAGTCAAAATCACACAAGAAGCCATCCGCCACATTCTCCGCCTCCCAGCTGAAGCCTTTTCACTATCCAGACTTGCTTTTGCCCCAATCCCTTCTCTACTGGAAACCCTGGATGAAATCAAGGCTCTTAGATATGATGGCCCTCTCACAAAGCCATTTGAATTACGAACGAAGAACCTTCAAGCTCATTGGAAGGTTCTCTTTGATATCATCAATAAATGTTTCACCGGGAAACAATCTGGTCATGATTCTGCTTCAATTCAAGTTATTTCAATGTTTACAGCTTTTGCATATGACCGTCACTACGACTACGCGGCATTTTTTTTTGACGAGTTAAAAAGAGCTATTCTGGAGAGAAGTACTAAGCGAGGACGTATATACATACCTCTTCAGAGGTTTCTTCAGCTAATCATAGAGTATGCTATGGATAATGATGATAATATCCATGAAAGACCAGAGGCGGATGTATATATAACCGCTGCTCTTCAAAGATTAAATCTTCCAAAGGGAAATCCCAGCGTTCCGGTGATGCCTATTCCTCTATCATTGTTACAACGAGCAGTACAAACAGAGAGGATAAGGGAATACATAAGGGAATTTTATCCGGATGAGGCTCAGTCAGAACCGACTGAGCCTAACCAATCCGAGGGTGAGGCTAGAGTGAGTGAGTCTGAGGGAGGAAGAGATGGATGAATAACAAACACTGGGTTTGGGTGAGCGGGAGATTTTTGAGGCAAGGGAGGGAGCAGTAGGTGAGGAGGCAGAGGCGGCCGATTCTGAACGGACCGTCTCTGTCCAAATGAGAGGGCAAGAGGTACAATCTAAGGGTGATCTTATCCCCGCCAGCCGGACATCCCCGCATAAGACCATCAGTCCAATGGTCGAAACAACCCCATCCATCCACTTGTTATCCTCTCAAAAGGATATCACTTCATTACACGGGGACATAGCACATTCTCCATCACCCTCTCACTCGGAGAGTCGTGGTGTTGAAATCGGTCACACGTCGCCCCTAGTGACCATCCTTCATTCGACCACAGCTCACTCCCCAAACCCCCCCCCCCCCCACAGACACACACAGCACGACGCCTTCGTGGTGTCCACCGATGAACGAGCTGCCTTCCTGAAACTTCCAGATATGCGCATCCCGTAGTGGAGCTAGAAGTGACGGAAGGAAGACCTGGAGTTGCATCACAAATGCCGTCAACTTCAGGCCATCCCAAGATTAATCTCGAGATGTTAACAGCAGCTCTTCGTGCTGTTGGTGTTGTCACCCGGGCTGACCTGGACGCCCAGAAGGAGGCTGCCGAAGAGAGACATACCGCCCTTCTATCATTCATTAAGGGTAAGGGTGTTTCATCTGAGGATCTGCCTCCACCAGGAACCCGATCAGTCCAAGCACATATTTCAGATCTCTCAGACAAGTAGACACGCTTACAAAATTAATTCTACAAGTCCAGGAGCATATCAACTCCCGTATGGACCGTCTTGAGTCTGCAGTGATAGAGCTTCAATGCCGTCCTCAGGCTGAATCTCAGAAAAGAAAACATGACGATCAGGACGACCGTGATCGCCATGAGGGGAGAAGAGACAAAAAATTCAGTCTGAGGACCAAATAATGATTGTAGGGGGAGCCGAATCAGAGGGAGCGGATATTCAAGGGTCGGGGGGAACAGATGTATGGGGCTCAAGAGATGATAGAAGACGAGCCTATGGTTGAAAGCCCGGCTCCGTTGGATCCAATGTCAGCGATGGTGGAGTACGAGCCTATTTTTGAAAAAGTCGAAATCATATTGGTGTCTGATACAGACTATGATATTGATGAAGACTATCATCCAATTACTCCAAAGCCTGAACCCAAGTCGCCACAGAAATCATCTTCCTCGTTTGAATTTTTGAATTCCCCAACCCAAGCGCCTCAAGAAGAAACTATTTCTACTATCCAAACCACATCCCCTACTCCCATAGAAACCCCGACAATCCAAACCACTCCTACAGTCCAAGAAATCCCATCAGTTCAACCTACCCCAACAGTCCAATTAACCCTTCCAGCTCAATCAACTCCACTAGCCCATATTGCCGAAACATCAGATCCCCGAACTGTAGATTGTTTTGATACCAGAGAGGTCACCGCAACGTATGATATGACAGACGTTGATTGGGTCCGGTGGTATTCTAAGGGTGGTGTGCAATCTCTGGATGTAGAGATCAGAGAAGAGATGACACAGGACCGGAAGTCTCGAGTTTTGAAACTTCTTGAAGCTCCTCCCGCTGAATTAGAAGAGCCTCCGGTCCAAGGGTTAAAAGAGTTTTTGAGAAAGTTCCCGGCTGAACAGTTCCAGAAACCCTACTTAGAAGAAAGATTTAAAATGGTCTTTAGAAAGAGACCGAGGTCTTACAGCAGACGTCTTCTAATGGTCATGACTGATGCATCTCGAGCAGAACAAGCAGAATATACTCAGATGATGCTGAGGGAAAAGAGGGATAAAAGTAAATATTGGTCTAAATCAAAGATTATAAAGATCAATAACATTCACATGTATAAAAGGGCCCGAGTATTCACTCCTGCTTTTGAAGTGCTCAGAGAAGACGGAACTGTTCAAGAACTGCATGAAACTGGCCTTGATTATGCAAACGTAGACGACATCGAGTTTCTTCACAACAAGTTGAAAAACAAGATTAAGAAACGTCTGAATCACATGAGCGCAATCGCTGCCCTTGTCAGAAGCATGAATCGCCGCTCAATTGTGATGTGCCTAAGAGACTTTCAAATGGCAATTGAGTGTGCATTTGTTAAAGTCGGTCTGAAAGCTCCTGAGCAAGACATATTCCTGCTAAACCACTACCCAGCATTCAAAGTTCTTTTGAGAGGGCAGCCGGGAATTATATTTTTGAATCAGAAAGGCCAGAAAAGATTTATGCGCTTTGAGGATCTACCTTGCTACTCCGATGGAACTATCAGATTAGTCAGAGCCGACCTTACCAAAAGAGTACAAGAATATGATGCTCAGACAAATCCTGAACTTAGACGCCCACCCAAGGAGATTCAAGAGATCCTCAGCGGCATAGAATATCTGAACGAGAGGCTACATCTGAGGCAAGTGACTAGACGGTTCGACGTCATCCTTGGCCTCCGAGAATCTACTAATCATGTCCGAGTTCCTCCACAATGATCGAAAAGGGGGAGATTGTTAGATATTTAATTTCGATCTTGTGGGTTTCTTTTGTAATAAACATTATTAGTTATTTGCTTGTAATTTATTTCTAGACGTTGTTTAAGTTGTTTCTTTATTATACAAGTAGAGGGGGTCAAATTGTAATTCAGGGAAACTTGCTTTTAATTCCCTTGTAAAAGATGACCTAGGGTTTTGTGTCATCAGAATTCATCATTCACGAAACACGCAGCCGTCATTCAGAGAAACATTCTCTTTGTTTTCTTTCATAATTATTCTTCAATCATTGAGATTTTTATATTTCTGTTTGCATGAATATTGTGATAATATACATACACGAGTGCTGATAATCTGGGAAATCGATATTAACAAAGTGATATGTACATTTAGCGATTAACTGATACATATGAACAATCTCAGTGAAACCTTCATGGCGGAGCGTAGATAGACAGAGCAGTAGATAAAATTTATACACAACTATTACATATAATCAATCTCAGTGAAACCTTTATGATAGTGTAGAAATTGGTGTCGATATAGAGTGCCGACAGAGAGATGAGGAGATGGAAATTTTTGATCTTGGTGAACAATCGAAAGCCCTTCAAGTCGAACCAGAAATCGTCTACAATTATAGGTGATTGTGCAGGAATGGGAGGTGTTGTCGGCACTGGTGTTCTAGAGAAATCGAATGTAGGATTTGGGGTGGAGAGACAAACGTAAGTGAATGAGATAAAGGATCTGGGCAATGGCAGTGCTCCAACAACGGTGGATGTAGGCCAATGGTTGTGGAACGGCCATAAGGTTTTCGGCTTTGGTAAGAGTTTGATAGAAAAAGGAGTGAGAGTTGATCGGGTCATTTTATATAGACTTTAATGTGTTTAAATGATATTATTTTATATATTAAGTCTTGGTATAATGTTACATTTAAGTGTTATTTATCAATTGAAGGATTAAAGCTTAAATAGAGTTAAAGTGAGTAAAATGAGCCTTAGAATGTTCTTCTATTGACAAATCTCACTATGTATGCAGGTAATCCTCTCAAGTATAAGTATGGCAAAGCGCAATCCGAGAACATTTATAGAAAGCCAAGCGCAGAGGGGGGCGCAGCCCTGCTCCCCAACCGAGTGCTCAACAGAACTATTTTGCCCATAAAAAGACGAGGAGCGTACATTGAAGCATAGGCCAAGCATAGACCCAGCGCAGAGGGGGGCGCAGCCCTGCTCACCAACCGAGTGCTCAACAGAATGATTTTTTCTACCAAAATACGCTATCGCAAACCCAAGCGCAGTGGGGACGCAGGCCTAAAAAATTATTTTCGTGATTTTTAGGGTTTTAAAGAGCTGCCTATAAATATGAGATCATATCAAGACATATTTGGACGAAAAATTGAAGAGAAAAAGAAGAAGAAATGCCCAGATTCATCACTCGCGATGTAGTCGGCGCGATACCCAACGGCGAAGGGTCAGGGTTTGGTTCCTTCTACGCTTCATTGTTTCTTCCATCAATCCGACAACTACGAAACATGTTCCTCATAACTTTAATGTTTTGTACGCGTTGGTTGATGATCATATCGTTATCGTTCAAGGGTTTGTTTGTTAGCTAAGTATTTATATTTTCCGTTAGTTTATTATTGTAACGAACGATATGTTTTATCTAGTTTTCTGTGTGATTGTTATTTAAAGATGTTGCTCCGTCCGTTTCTATTTCTATCTTTATCGTAAGACGCGTCGTAGCCATGTTAAATGTCGTGCCGAGCTCATTAGGTTAGGAGTTAAGACGGACTGTGAACATGACACGATTCGTGCCCAAAATACGGATTGTGATAGATGTGATCGTCATAACTATGTCTATGTGGTTAGGTTATGAAGATAATTAATCGGAATCATAAATAATTAATTTATTAGCAACCCTAGGTCGATTATCCATAGTTCCACCCAAACCTTAAACCCAAAGTCGTTGGCGTTCTTACTTCAATCTTTAAGTTTTCTTTAAAAAATATAATTCTTTTTCCAAAGTTCCTCTTAATCAATTCCTTCCATTAGTTAGTTTAATTAGTAGTTTTTATCATTAGTTAATAACTATCGTAGAATAATATTGAAAATCACAAGCTCCCTGAGGAGACGATCTCACTTACCCTAGCTATAAGTTAAGATGATTGGTGTTTTTATAATTTATTTTTGAACGTTTTACGACGAGCGTTGTCAAAATGGCGCCGTTTTCGGGGAGCTAGTGCGTTTGTTAATTTTGTTTTACGGTAGTTGTTAAGGTTCACGTTGTTTCATTTTAGTTTTTTTCCGTTAATTTTTATTTAGTTTTTTTTTTGTGTTTTGTGTTTTATTTAATTGTTTAAATGTTTGGAATGGAATCTTCATTTGATTATGATTACTATCCATCCAAACATAGTTACCCGGATTATAATGATCAATACTATTTAAATGATAATCATGATTCTTACTACTCGAGTCGTGATTCATACAATCCATGGGAACGGTATCCGGATTCTGATGACTATTATTATAATGATTATTATCCATCTCAGTAGCGATCATATGATGAAAATTGGTGCTTTCAAGAGAATGTTATGATCTCTATGAGAGAATGCATGACATTTATGGAGGAAAATACCAAGCATCTCCAATGTCTCGTGAACACATGGCGACAAATCATCGAATTGTTTTTAAAACAAGAAGCTGAGAGGGAGATATACATGGAGCCGGATGACGACTTTGATGATGAGCGAGGATTCGAGCATCAAGATTTTCATCAAGAAACATCCTCAGAATTGTTAAACTTTAACGGAGAAGAGAGCGTCGAATGTGAATTTGTTATAAAAGATGACTCACTGCTACAACCATTAACTGAGACAACTCCATATTTCGAACTCCCTTATTTTAATTATTATTTGAAAATTTTTATGCCTGAAACTAACTCTAATTCAATGTTAATTGTTGTTCATGTTATTTCAGGTACCTATGGAGTATGAATCGCACGAAGGGGAAAACCGATCAACTATTCGGGTAACGTGTGTGGACAAGGTGACAAACCACCTTGAAGAGGTACCGTCTGGCTGAAGACGTAAGACTTAGCGCTTCTTGGGAGGCAACCAAATGAACTTTGTGGGTGTGTTCAATAGTGACCCTCACGAGACTATAACTCGTCCACCCGGGCTACCGGGGGGTTTAAAGGCTTGTTGCACGTGCTAAGTGCAATCGTGATCCCTACGAAAATGAGGTTTAGTTTATATTTATGCTTTAAGTTTTCTAATTATTTTTATTTTTATTTTAGTGCATTATAGTTTATAGTTCTCAAATACATATCATGCGTGATTTAAAAGAAAATATAGGTGCAGTAGGGAATTAAGTTGGGGAGGTTTGCCCTCACCCCGATTACCAATGCTTAAAATGATTTAACTCTCCTTTTAATTAAATCATGATATGAATTGCTCATATGAATTTTAGTTTATTGCATTTAATTAGTTTGCATCATTATAATTTGTCAATTTATTTTTGTCAAGATCAAAATCACTACCTAAGATTAACTGGTTTGAATTAATCAGAGTATAAACCAATAACCTTGTATTGAATCAAAGTCCAATTAAGAAGTTTGCGGAATAACACTTAACTGTTTTAAGAAAAGCTTTCAAAACAAACAATCACATAAACACAATCAATAATCAAATGTCATTTGTATTGCCAAACTCAATGATTACAATCACCTCTAATCTGTTTGATTAGATGAAGAACACAGATTGTTCTTAGGGTTTGTCAACCTTAGAGGCTTATGAAAACTTAATCAGAAAGACAATTACAACTGAATAAACTTGTACGTGCAGACTTACAATAGAAAAACCTATTCTATGTATATATATTGCTTTCTGATTAGTTTCCTTGATAAACTCTGATTTCTCTGATAGTAGATATGCTTGAATCTTCGAATATATCTTTTCCTGAATATCAGCACTTTCTGTTTATTGAGCTGTTGAGCAGCTCGAAGTCTATCTGTTGAGCAGCTTGAGTTTTAACACTGGCAGCTTGAACTTTTGAACTAGCAGCTCGAACTTTTTCAACTACAATCTTGAACTTTGTACTTACACTGAAAATCTACTAACAGTTTGAGAAATCTAACTAACAGCTTGACATACTTAGACTATTTCCCAACAATCTCCCCCTAACTTAAATTCTTTACACCAGACTTTAAGTTTTTATACAAATAAGGAAATAAAACAAAGTAAAACTGTTATCTACAAACTAAGGCATCCAAAAACTTACAATTGTGAAAGTTTCTGATTAACTGCCTTCAAAAATTCTCTTTTCAGATCTTCTCTATCACAATATATCCTCACTGATATCATCTGTACTAACCATGCCTTTGGAAGATCATAAAATTCAAAATTGAAGTACATGTTGGATCCATTTGCAAATATGAGTCTGTATGTCTTTGATTTTACAAACAGATCAACCTGTGCAATCTTCATCTCCTTGGCATCTTCTATATCTTTTCTTATTGACTCTGGATCAAAAATGCTTTTTAGATCTTTTATAGCCTGCTTGAACTGTGGAAGTGTGGACCTGACTTGAGTCACAGATCCAACATTATGCATTCTTGTAAGCTCATCTCTGGTCATCCCTTGAACTATGTGCATCATACTCTTATATTCTTCCTCAGGACCAGCTTTTCTTCTTACTACAAAATGATATCTTAAGTCAATGTTATCCATTGGCTTAGCATACCAGTATGTAATAAGAGGTTTTGAGAAGTCATGCTGGTCTAGGGTCTTTTCAATCTCCATCACTTTCTGAAGCTGATGTTCAAACAGCACCCTTTTTACCTGATCAAGCTTTGCTTGAGAGATTACTTCTGATTATGGATTAGTAGCAACAGCTTGAACAGGTGGATCTGGATTACTGGAACCAGCTTGACTTGATTCCTGTTGGCTTTGGACTTGATGGGAGACTTTAGCTGTTTTTCGTTTTTCCATTTCTTTATCATGAATTTCTTGCAGCCTCTCTGTATTCATGGACTGAGCCATATTTTTTGGAATTCCAGGTGAATAGGCAAAATTGATCAAAAACTTTCTGTGCTCTGCCTTTGAATGCCCTGTTGGCATTTTCCTTTTCTTCTCATTCTGTTTAACCACAAACCCTCTTAGGTAATCACCTAAGGTTTCATCATCTTGCATTGGAGCATGGGTTTGCTGGTCCAGAAGTTCATCTTGTTCCTCTGCTAACTGTCTGGCAAATTCAGCATCATGGGCAACTTGAGCATCTCTGGATGAAAATTTGTGCTTTGGAGATTCTATGAGGATGCCATTGCCCTTATCCTTGGTTGCAGAAGTTGTAGCTTGGACTGTACTGACAGGAGCTTGACTGCCTTCTCGGATAACAACTCCTAATGTTTTTATGGGAGCAGCTTAAGTTTCTAGGCTAACAGCTTGAGTAGCTGTTGGGACTGGTAGCCTAGAATCTTGGACTGTTGGAGTAGGAGATGGAGCTGCTTGGACTGATGGAGCTGCTTGGACTGAACTAGGGATCTCCTGATTCTCCCCCTTTTTGGATGCATTGGTTTGGTCAGGAGGACCTACAACCTTTGCCATGAGGGTTCGAATCATCTTCTCAAGTTGAATGATCTTATTTCCACAGAGGGTGAACCCCTTATGAAAATAATCCATTCTCTGATTTTGAGCTGTTGCGGTCTGTTGAAGTGCTCTGATTTGTGCCCCCTGTGCAGCAATAATGGACTGATAATATTCCAATACTGCCACAACAGGTTTCAGCTTAGGATCCGTTAATATCATAAGTTGCAGACTAGCCTCAAGATCAGCAAAAGAGTGTGGTGTTTGTGATCTATCACTGGCAGGAATTCCAGAAGTTGTTGCTTCTGGGCCCCTCTTTTCTTGGTTCTGGAGACTTCCAGAAGGTGCTTGCACACCCTCTGTTGCCATGGGTGTGGTCTTAAGTATGTTGACACTGTCATGTGCCTCTTGTGTAGAAACAACAATAGTGTCAGCCACAGTACCCATATGGACATCTTCTGTTGAGATGTCCACCTCCACATTGAGGATGGGAGAGTCCTCAGTGGGTGCCCTTTGGATATTCTGTGCAGGAGTGTCCTCCTGCACAGAGACATTTGGATCTTGTATTTGGGCTGAGGAGGAAGGAGCTCCTGAAACCCTTTTTCTTTTGTATAATATAAGTGGGGATGAGGGATTTTCAGAAGGATCAGAGGGATTATTTGTATCATGAGGAGTGGGTTGGGGTCCTGGGGGTGAAGCACTGATGTTAGGCTGGGCCTGCTCAGGACCCTCTCCTCTGTTTAGTGGATTGATGCCCAACATTGCAGAGGGCAATGGGACATCAACACTCAAAAAATTGGCACTTGTTTTTAGAAGACGTTTTATTGTTGGTAAAGAGTGCCTATGGGAAACATGAATCCTTTTATGTACATTGAAATTACTGCAAGTTCTTGCAATAATTTCAGCCAAAAATCTAGGATACATAAAAAATTTCCCATGTTTTAGGGCATGATGCCTTAACATTCCCTGAAAAATCATATTAGAAAAATTGAACTGCTGGCCTGTAGATAAACACACTAAGGTAGTGGCTATGTTTTAGGAAAATTCTGACCAACCAGTTCTTTTAGGGCTTATGCATTGCTGTATAATATGTACAAGATATTTCCACTTAGGGGCAAAATGAGTTTTAAAGAACGTATAAGAATCAGTAGGGCCCCTATACCCTATAGCAAAAAGGCCATCATGTAAGGCAGTAAGAGACAAATCGGTTATACCTGTGGCATCTTGAAGATGCAAGTGTTGGCGTATGAGATCCTCAGTGATGGTGACAGTGGTTCCATCAATCTTGGACGTCAAAGAAGTGACTCCATTGATGGTTTGAACAGAGGCATGTTTCCAAAATTGCTCTATATAAGATATGTATATTGTGGGGTTTATGGTAAGAGCATGATGGATGTGGGAACTTCGAATGAAGTCCATCATGTCGTGGAATGGTTGAAGGTCAGCGTGTTTGAGAGAATAGGGAAGACAGTTATGTTCTTTGACAAACTCCATTGACAATCAATCGGTGATTTAGAGTTTCAGAGATGTGTGTAGGAATCGCTCAGAGAGAAAAGAAAGGTCGTGGAAGATATTTTGCAACTGGTAGTTACAATTGAACGAAACTGGGTCCTTTAAAGGTTTCGAAAATATCTAATCCCGCGCACACACTTATGAAAGTTACCAAAATACCCTGCACACTTTGACAGATCAAGTGAAACAACTAGCAGTCCGAGAAAATGAACTAGAAGCTTGAGAAAAGACTCAAGCTGTTAGTTGAAAAGTAAGCATATTCAAATGAAACAATGGCTCCCCCTTAAACAAGCATATGAAATAGATATATTTTTCATAAAATAAGAAAGAATGATGAAAAACAAATTAATCCATATTAACCATACCAATATTTGATACTAGGAAGGTGAATCTTCCTACATCAAATGGTTTTGTAAATAGATCAGCTAACTGATCATCAGTATGAATTTTGGTAACTTGGATTAATTTCTTCTCATTACAGACCCTTATAAAATGAAATCTGATGTCAATATGCTTAGTTTTGGAAAATTTCACTGGATTTTGTACAATGCTAATTGCACTTGAGTTGTCAATGTAAATAGGAGTGGATAGGAAATTCATACCATAGTCTCTTAGTTGATTTTGAATCCACATCACTTGGGAGCAACAGCTTGTAGCTGCTACATATTCTGCTTCTGTGGATGAGGTGGAGACAGTTGTTTGCTTTTTACACTGCCAAGAGACCAATCTTGCTCCTAGATACTGACATCCACCAGTTGTGGACTTTCTGTCAATGTTGCATCCTCCACAATCACTGTCAGAATAGGCTGTTAGTTTATGAGGAGAGTCTTTAAGATACCAGAGGCCCAAATGTGGTTGGCCTTCGAGATATCTAAAGATTCTCTTAACAGCAAACAGATGTGAGTCCTTTGGAGCACATTGAAACCTGGCACAAACATAAACAGCAAACAATATATTAGGTCTAGAAGATGTGAGATACATAAGTGATCCTATCAAGGATCTGTATAGGTGAATGTCCACATCTACTCCATCTTTGTCTGCATCAAGCTGCTTGTGAGTGTCTATTGGAGTACTTGCAACTTTGGTATCTTTGTAACCAAACTTTTCCAGTATGTCTTTAACATACTTTGATTGACTTATAAATAGCCCTGTAGGCTTTTGCTTAACCTGCAGTCCTAGAAAAAAGGTGAGTTCCCCCATTGAACTCATTTGAAACTTTTTGTGCATCAATGCCTCAAACTCCTTGCACAGACTGTCATTGGTAGACCCAAAGATAATATCATCAACGTATATCTGAACAAGCAGAATCTCAGATTTGATGGACTTTGTGAACAAAGTTTTGTCCAGTGTACCTATATTGAATCCATTCTGTAGAAGGTATGATGACAGAGTGTCATACCATGCTCTAGGGGATTGGTGGAGTCCATAGAGGGCTTTGTCTAATTTGTAGACTCTGTCTGGATACTTGTAGTCCTCAAATCCAGGAGGTTGACACACATAGACCTCTTCTTCAATTGTGCCATATAGGAAAGCAGACTTCACATCCATTTGATACACTTTAAATCCTTTGAAGCTTGCATAGGCTAGGAACAGTCTGATGGCTTCAATTCGTGCCACTGGAGCAAAGACATCATCATAGTCTATTCCTTCTTCTTGAGTGTATCCCTGTGCTACCAATCTTGCTTTGTTCTTGATGACTATCCCTCTCTCATCCTTCTTGTTTCTAAAAACCCATCGTGTACCAATTGCTCTCTTACCTTTAGGAAGATCAACTAGAGTCCATACATTCTGAATCTTGAATTGTAGTAGTTCTTCCTGCATTGCCTCAATCCAAGATGGATCTTTCAAAGCCTCTGATGCCTTCTTGGGTTCTAACTGTGACATGAAACAAGCATGTTCAAAGGCAGCTAGACTGAATTCTGGCACTGCTGATGCAGCATCAGTAGACTCTTTGTGAACCATTGTCCTTGTCTGCACAGGAGTGCGTGGATCACCCATTATCTGATTGAGAGGATGATACTTGTGAACTCTGAGTGTTGGCTCTCTGTCTGTCTGTAAAGAGGTTCCTAGATTTGTATCATCTCCATCAGAACCACTTGATGGTTCAGCTTCAGGAACAGCTTGACTTGAATCTGGGACTGTTTCCCTTTGTGATGGAGCTGTTCCCTCAAGACTTGGGATTGGCACTTCATAGTTTGGATTTGAATCATGTTGTGCATCCAGTACCCCTGGTGGGTCACAAGATAGAAGTGGTATGACCATATACTCATCCCATTGACCAGAATCTTCAACAGTCTGAATCTTTGTACCAACAGCTTGATCATTTGTGCTACCAGCATGAGAATTTGTGTTGGCAAGCTTCAACCCTGTTTTCATCAGTTTCTGCATTATACTCAACAAAGCTCAGAGAATTAGTTAGTGAATCTAAATCAAACAACCAATCAAGACCAGTGTCTTTGACATTTGCAGTGTTTTCATTAAATTCAACATTGGCACTCTCTTCAATGGTTTTAGACACACTGTTATATACTCTATAGGCTTTGCTTTGTGTGGAGTATCCTACAAAGAAACCTTCTTCAGCCTTACTTTCAAACTTTCCTAAGTGAGTCTTAGTGTGCAGAATGGTGCATGAACAGCCAAAAGTCTTTAGGAAGGCTATTAAGGGGACTCTATGATGGAATAACTCATATGGAGTTTTCCCTTGTGATTGAACAACCTGTACCCTATTTAAAACATAACAAGCTGTGTTGACTGCTTCTGCCCAAAAGGTCATTGGCAGTTTATAAATATGCTAGCATGGTTCTAGCAGCCTCAGTTAAAGTTCTGTTCTTTCTTTCAGCTACACCATTTTGCTGTGGTGTTCTTGGTGCACTATATTGCCTAGCAATGCCTTTAGACTCACAGAAACTGTTTAGGATATGGTTTTTAAACTCAGTCCCATTGTCTGATCTAATCACCTTAACTTTTAAGTTGGATTGGTTTTCTATCTTAAGAATAATAGATTTAACTAGCTCAGCAGTTTCATCTTTAATCCTAAGAAAGTATACCCATGTGAATCTGGTGAAATCATCAACAATGACTAAACAGTAAGCCCTTTTATTCAAACTCAAAACAGATGTTGGACCAAAGAGATCCATATGAATAAGATGAAGAGCAGATGAGATTGAATTTACTTATTTGGCCGTATGAGAAGATTTGTGTTGCTTGCCTTTAAGGCATGCTACACAATGATCATCACAAATGAACTCCTTTTGTGGTAGACCTCTTACCAAATTCTTTTTGACCAGCACATTCATGGATTTGAAGTTCATGTGACACATTCTTCTGTGCCAAAGAGCAGACTCATTAGATGATGCTTTGGATATCAAACAGCTTAAAGTACTTGATTTGGATAAAAGATCTGTGTCCAAACAGTAGACATTGTCCTTTCTTGGTGTTCTAAGCAAAACCAGATTTTCAGGTATTTTAAAATCTTTTGAAAGAACAATGCACTCAAAAGCTGTGAAGACAACAATATTTTGTTTATCACAAATTTGAGACACACTTAATAAATTGTACTTCAGCTGTTCAACATACAAAACATCATTGAAAAGCATATTGCCTGCTTTGACAGTACCTTTACCTGTGACCTTACCTCCCTTGGAATTTCCTCCAAATGCAACAAATCCACCTTCAAAGCCTTTGAAGTTTGACAAGCAATCAGAGTTGCCTGTCATGTGCCTAGAGCATTCACTGTCCAAATGCCATCTTGTTTTGTGTTGTGACCTGTGGGTGCCCTGCACAAATAAAAGCTTAGTTAGTAGTGGAGTAAACCCAAACCAAGTTGGTTTTGGGTTGTCCTTGTGCATTGACATAACTAAACACTGTCTTTGACTTCTTATACTTAGTGAGATCCACTGATGGATTCTGTGGAGAGTATTTAGTTATGACATGAGGTATCCAGGTGTTTTGTCCAACCTTTGCAGTAACAGTCTCAGATGATTCATTACCAGTCCCAGTTTTGAGCCTAGCAGTCTGAACTGAGTCTGCATTGCTAACAGCTTCAGAATTTGCACTAACAGTTTCAACTTTAGACTTGGCAGTTTCAACATTTGTATCAACAGTTTCACCTGAGTTTTTGCCTTTAACACACCATATCTGTTTAAACTTTGATTTTGGTTTTGCTAAAACTTGTTTTTGGTGTGTGGACTGTTTTTTATTGATTTTTGAGAACATGTGATCAACTATTTTCTTTGGAACTGGTGCAACAGGTGTTTTGACTTTTAGATTTTTAGTATTTTTAACAAATGCTTGTTTCTGAACCACAGTCTGTTTTGCAACAGATAGTTTGTACAAGCAATGTCTGGCCAAATGGTTTTTCCTGCCACAATGGAAACATCTTTTGACTGTTTTGATTTGAGAACCAGTTTTATCAGACCATAACTGATTCTTGTTCCTTTGATTTCCCCTTACTTGCTGTTGTTTGGGAAACTTTTGGACACCATGCTTTTGGCATGTGCAGATTGGAACAGTCTTACCCCTTTTATTACCTTTTGAGGAAGATGCAGTGTTACAGTTAGAAGGTACAGAAACCTAGGGAGCGGCATGGCATACACTCATCTTCTCTTTTCCTTTCATACTGGGGTTTGGGGCTGCTATAGGTACACTCATTGTTTTGTGTCCTTTCTCAGCTTCTTTGCACTCACAGTCTTCATTTTTAATGAGATCTTCTTTAGATTCAGGACTGGTTTCAAGGACAGGATCTACAGTGGTCATAGACTCATCTAATGGTTCATTAACAAGCCTATCAGCAACTTCACTCATTGGATGAATGTAGTTGTTGTTGTATAGAGGTGGAGTGGCTTTGTATCCTATACCTTCTTTGGGATTGAGCTGAGATTTTACCCTATCTTTGAATTGAACTTCCATTAGGTGTTCCAGCTTTTGATTTGCCAATGAAGTTTCCTAGATCTATATTGACAGATTCTAGTTTCTTATTAGCTTCTAACACCTTCTGATCAGCCTCATCTAATTTCTTATTTAGGGACTCTATTTTCTTATTCAGCTCCTTTTTCTCCCACTCATGATATGTTCTATCATGTCCCATTTAAATCTCATTATCCTTATAGTCATTGATCTGTTTTTCAAGATCTTCTATGGCCTGCATATACTCATTTCTCCTTTCTTCCATCTTAGCTAGAGTTTTGCACATGCTCTCATTATGATCTCTGTACTTTTTAACCATATTTTTGCATGTTTGAGAGCAGAGTTTAGTATTTACCTCAGATGGAAGTTCAGTGGAGGTGACATTTGATGTTTCTGCCATTAGAGCTTGATTTTGAAACTCTTCCTCTGTCTGATCACTCCAGTCAAACACATTGTCTTCTTGAGAGACAAGTTCTTGTGATGACGAAACTTGATTGGTTTGCAGGGGTCTTGGTGGCCGTTGACCTTGGGATCTGCATTCTCTGGCAAAGTGACCAAGCTTGTGATATTTAAAGCATTCAACTTTGGATTTATCAAATGCTGGTTTCCCTTCAGGTCTGGCTTGAAAGTTGGATCTGCCAGTTCTCTTCAGAAACCTTTTAGCCCTCATAGTCAACATTGCATGCTGCCATTTCAAGTCCATCCCTCTAGATCATCTGGATGGATCTGTTCTAAATCTTCAGCATTTAGAGCAAACAGTCCATCACTGGCAACAAAAGCATCATAATGAACTTCAGTAGAGTTACCATCTGCACCTGAAAAGGAATCACAACAGTTAGATTTTTCATATGACAGTAGAGCAATGTTATGATTATAAGTAAAGGATTTCTTTTTAGTTTCAATCTCAGTTTCAAACACTCTCAGACTGTTGTAAAGATCATCCAACTCTATTTCATCAAGAGTATCTTTAATTCTCCATTGTGCAGCATAGACTATCCACTCTTCACCAAGAGATCTAAGAAATTTTCTGTTTACTTCATCTTGATCCAAGCAGACTTTGGCACTATCCAATTCACCTATCAGTTTGTTAAACCTGTCAAATATTTGAGTAAGGTTTTCATTCTTGCCACCAAAAAAGTTCTCATACTGCTGTTTCAAAAGATCTTTTTCATTTCTCTTGGTGCTAGCATTGCCAGCAAATCTTTTCTCTAAAGCAATCCAAAGAGAATGAGCAATGTAAAACTTTTTAAACTGGTGTTGATAAGCATTAGGAATGGCTATCTGTAGAAGTGTAAGAGCTTTCACTTCATTCATTCTAGCCTTTCTTTCAAGTTCAGTTTTTGGAGGAGTTTTTATGGGTTTGCCCTCAGCATCAAGTTCAGGATCAACTACAGGAGGAAATTCAACAGCTTCCCATATTGCATAATCAATAAACTGAATGTGCTGTTGAATCCTGAGTTTCCACATCTCAAACTCAGTGGGTTTGAGCATAGGCACTTTGAGTCCGTGCCCAGATCCACTACTGCTATTATCAAATTCCATTGCAGAAAATTAAAAAAAATTTTAAAAGAAAGCTTCTGACTTTGAAAACAAAGAAAGACCTGTGTCTCTGATACCACTTGTCAAGATCAAAATCACTACCTAAGATTAACTGGTTTGAATTAATCATAGTATAAACCAATAACCTTGTATTGAATCAAAGTCCAATTAAGAAGTTTGCGGAATAACACTTAACTGTTTTAAGAAAAGCTTTCAAAACAAACAATCACATAAACACAATCAATAATCAAATGTCATTTGTATTGCCAAACTCAATGATTACAATCACCTCTAATCTGTTTGATTAGACGAAGAACACAGATTGTTCTTAGGGTTTTTCAACCTTAGAGGCTCATGAAAACTTAATCAGTAAGACAATTACAACTGAATAAACTTGTACGTGCAGAATTACAATAGAAAAACCTATTCTATGTATATATATTGCTTTCTGATTTGTTTCCTTGATAAACTCTGATTTCTCTGATAGTAGATATGCTTGAATCTTCGAATATATCTTTTCCTGAATATCAGTACTTTCTGTTTATTGAGCTGTTGAGCAGCTTGAAGTCTATCTGTTGAGCAGCTTGAGTTTTAACACTGGCAGCTTGAACTTTTGAACTAGCAGCTCGAACTTTTTCAACTAACAGCTTGAACTTTGTACTTACACAGAAAATCTACTAACAGTTTGAGAAATCTAACTAACAGCTTGACATACTTAGAATATTTCCCAACAATTTTTGTATTATTCTCATGACTTTTAAGTAACATAACAAGAATTGGTAGATAATTAATTTGGGGAGGTTATTCCAATCCCAACTGCAGCTTCAAAACGACTATCTCACTCTTTATTTAACTATGTCGTGAAAATAAATACATTCATTTAGTTTTTTTATTAGTGGCATGCTTTGTCATTATTCGTACACTCATCCACTTGCATCTCAGTTAAGATGTTGGGAGGCGGGTAGTTAGGAAAAACTTTGAGAATTATGTTGTCATCGAATGCTTTGAATGACTTGGATGGGGAGGAGTGCGTGACTTGCAAGGAGATGTGGTGTATGAACATGGTATATATGAGTGGATGATTACATTGCGGAAGATAGAAGGCGACCGACCCCAGGATTTTGCATTCAATGATCAGGTCCTTCCGTTCCTTTTGTTATGCTTTAATAGTAGTGTGTGAGTGTGCTTGCGTTTAAGTTAGTTTAGTTTTGCATGATTTTTAGTTTTCAGTTTTTATATTACATTTGTGTGTTCACCCTTGGATAATAATTGATTGATTAACCAGTTGAAAGTAGAAATGCACTGGTCTTATCTCCCTAATTTAATTTGGTTTGAGCAAGTAACTTAAAATGATGATTCTAGTTAGGGAATATATTAATACCAAGTGATATCAGTGATGATCGAGTTAGCTTGAAAATTATTATAAAGAGTCATAATGAATATGCATGCATGAGATTAATAAAAGAATTTGAGTATGTTACACTTGTTTGTGGTTTCAAAGAATAAAACATTTTATCAAAACCAACGTTTCAAAAGACATCGATACACCTAAGCAATAAGGGGGAGTGTTGCAAGTAAACATGTGAGACGTAGGTGCTTAAATTGTAAGGGGTGGCCTAACGAGTTCGGAAAAGAAGTCTGAGGGGTATTCTATGCCTAACCCCCTAAAGCCAACTGGTTTGGGAGCGGTAGATTGATTTTCCGTTACATGGACTCGTCAGAAAGTCATGTTCAAACCCATAATAAAATAACTCATAAGTATGCTATAAAGGAGAAATTATCAAATGATAAGTGAGTTCATTATAAACGTCAAAACCGGTAAAATTGCATGCATGTAACCTTGAGCAAAAAAGGTGGTTTATGGTAGGGGTGAGCTCGGTACTGGACCGTACCGAACCGGTACCGATCCCGAAAATACCGAAACCGAATTATTAGTTTTAAAAGAACCGAATACCGAACCGTATAATTTTATATGGTGCTTGTTCGGTACCGAATACCGAATTTTAGCTAATTTAAAAACCGAATACCGAACCGAGAAAACCGAATACCGAATTTTAGCTAATTTAAAAACCGAATACCGAACCGAATATATTAATTCGGTATCGGTCGGTACCGGTACCGGTTCGGGTTCGGGAAATGGTACCCGTCGCTTACCCCTAGTTTATGGTGAGGAATGTTTGGGAGGTAAAGTGTTGATAGCGGTTTTAGCACAGTGTAACGGAAAAAGATTTTTATTTATGATCATGCATGAACATTTAGTATGAAGGCTATTACTAATTTGAATTTAATTAGAGAGTCACTGATTTATCATATGCTTGGTAAATGAAATCTGAGACATTACAGTCTGATTTAGTTTTCTTGCTCGGGACGATTAAGGTTTAAGTTGGGGAGGTTTGATCGGGTCATTTTGTACAGACTTTCATTTAATGATATTATTTTATGTATTAAGTCTTGGTATAATGCTACATTTAAGTGTTATTTATCAATTGAAGGATTAAAGCTTAAATAGAGTTAATGTGAGTAAAATGAGCCTTAGAATGTTCTACTAATGACAAATCTCACTCCGTATTTAGGTAATCCTCTCAAGTATAAGTCTGGAAAATTTAAGCGCAATCGGAGAACATTTATAGAAAGCCAAGCGCAGAGGGGGCGCAGCCCTGCTCCCCAACCGAGTGCTCAACAGAACTATTTTGCCCACAAAAAGACAAGGAGCGTACATTGAAGCGTAGGGCAAGCGCAAACCCAGCGCAGAGGGGTCGCAGCCCTGCTCACCAACCAAGTGCTCAACAGAATGATTTTTTCTACCAAAATATGCGATCGCAGACCCAAGCGCAGGGGGGCGCAGGCCTACGCCCGCGTCTGCGCCCAACCCATAAAAAATTATTTCCACGATTTTTAGGGTTTTAAAGAGCTGCCTATAAATATGAGATCATATCAAGACACATTTTGATGAAAAATTAAAGACAAAAAGAAGAAGAAAGGCCCAGATTCATCACTCGCGATGTAGTCGACGCGATACCCAACGGCGATGGGTCAGGGTTTGGTTCCTTCTACGCTCCATTGTTTCCTCCATCAATCCGACAACTACGAAACATGTTCCTGACAAGTTCAATGTTTCGTACACATTGGTTGATGATCATATCGTTATCGTTCAAGGGTTTGTTTGTTAGCTAAGTATTTATGTTTATAGTTAGTTTATTATTGTATCGAACGATATGTTTTATCTAGTATTCTCTGTGATTGTTATTTAAAGATGTTGTTTCATTTGTTTCTATTTCTATCTTTATCGTAAGATGCGTCGTAGCCGTGTTACATGTCGTACCGAGTTCATTTGGTTAGGAGTTAAGACAGACTGTGATTATGACACCATTCGTGCCCAAAATACGGATAGCGATAGATTTGAGTGTCGTAACTATGTCTATGTGGTTAGGTTACAACGATAATTAATCGTAATCATAAATAAATAATTTATTAGCAACCTCAGGTCGATTATCCATAATTCACCCAAACCTTAAACCCGAAGTCGTTGGCGTTCTTACTTCTATCTTTAAGTTTTCATAACAAAGCTATAATTAATTTTCCAAAGTTTCACTCAATCACTTCCTTCCGTCAATTAGTTTAATAACGGATTTTTGTTGTTAGCAAATAACTATCGTAGAATAATATTGATAACCACATGCTCCCTGAGGAGACGATCGGCCACTTACCCTAGCTATAAGTTAAGGTGATTGGTGTTTTTATAAATTA
>JAANYP010001622.1:0-47500 GCA_020465985.1 Centrapalus pauciflorus | reverse complement strand
TATATATATATATATATATATATATATATATATATATATATATATATATATGATCACATGAGAAGTTAAATATATATCTTGAGAACTGTGAGAAACACTGTGATTCATTTTTTTTATATGTTGATTCGCCATTTTTCTATTATATAAATAATGAATCATAAATTCTGGATTAAATAAATCAAAAATTACTTTTTATATTGATTCAATAGTTTTTCAATTTATAAATAGTGAATCACACATTCAAAATTAAGTGAATCAATGTACAAATTAGTGAATCAATATACAAAATTAGTGGATCATAGTGTTTCTCACACTTCTCAAGATATTGTAACATCCTGACATTTGAACTGGTACGTGGATTTATTTTAGTGGATATTTTAATTTATTAATATCGTGTTGGTCGAATAGAATCCCGATTAGTGAATTATACGTGTCGGGATTGAGTAATATGTGGCATCGGATTGTTATCGTAGCAAATTATTAATAATTATGAGTTCACGGAGTTAAATGGGTTAAATTGATATTAATATTGAAAATTCGGTATCGGGTTCGAATAATTGGGTATCAAGCTGCTAAAACTAGAAAGTATACATACGTACACTTCCTTTTGCCTTCCTTCACTTCCACATTAAGACTCAGAGTGGTATGTGTTGTGTGTGGGTATATTGACTGAATCCATGAGCCTAGAAGCTTATTGAGTTGTTGAAATTCGTCTTCATCATCATCTTTGGTGTTTCGAATTGCAAAGGTATGAAATCTATGATTTGGGTAGCTTAAATTCGTAAATATGTTGCTAAATTCGTGGAATTGATTAGACAGCCTGTAGGGAGTAGTTATATGAGTTGATAGAGTATTGTATGGCTGGAAAATCGAGCGTGGGGGGTTAAGTTACCCCTAGAACAGCAATGGCACGAAACAGAGCAGACCTGTTCGTCCGTGATCGCGGTCGTGATCCTGTGAGCGCGGCCGCAATGAGTGTAACGCTAGCGGCGTAGGGAGAGCCGCGATTAATAACGTGGTCAAGGTCATGAGCGCGACCACGATGGCCTGAGCGCGACCGCGACTGCAAGCGCGGCCGTGATGATCTGAGCGCCGGCTGTGATCCGAGTGTTTTGGGTCGGGGTTGGTTTTGGGCTTTGAGGCCCATTTGCGACTACTTTTGGGGTCCGGTTCAGTCACAGAGTTTGTCTTTGAGTTTGTTTTGCATATCAGTTGGGTTTGTATTGATATTCTGGGATCGTTATGAATACATGGTCGAGCCGACAGCGAACCGAGCAGCGATAGAGTTCCGTACAACATGTGATCTGATAGACAGGTGAGTACACGAGTCTTTTCCAACGAGCGCTCTATTTTACGAGTCCGATTGAGTTATCTATGTGATTATGATGTGTTGTATGAGACAGAGATGTGGCACCTCAGGTATGATTCTATCTACCTTTATTATATATGATATGTGTATATGAGTTGAGATCACTTCTAGAGTATCCGCGATGGGCGATCGCACAGGCTGACTGTCCCTAACCAGTCATGAAGTATAAGTCCGTATATATACAGCAGTATTATTGTCAGGTTTCTCTTGTGCTTATTGAGTAGCTAACCACTGCTGTATCCAGTCTATTAGTCAGGGAACGGCGTCCCTTTGAGTTGAGTTGAGTATTGAGCTTCGAGACCACTTCAGAGATTATGAGGCTTACTTGAGTTGTGATATTGAGTTATCTGTTGATTCTATGAGCTATGTGTTGTGTTATGTGCTTATTTCTGCAGAGTCTAACCCTCGCGTACTCACGAGCTTTCTAGCTTACGTATTCGAGTCTAACATGTGCAGGCAGTCAGAAAGGATGAACAGCAGCAGCCACAGCCGCTGTAGAAATAGGAATCAGAGTTGATTGTGATCAGTGTGTTCATTGTTGTATTCTGATATTATCTTTTGGAAAACTGTTAATCAGTATTTGAATAGCCACTCCATGTGTATTATAATTAGCAGCCACTTGTTAGATGTCAATTCCGTTTAAGTTTGATTATCTGTATCAGACATCTGAGCTTCTGTGGATATAATGTATTAAAGTTAAATTATCAGTGATTTGTATTAACCTCTGACACGTGTATTATGGATTCTATGTGATATAGTCACTTATGATATTATATTGACGTGGCTTTTATGTGTGAAGACCGGATGTTACAGATATATTTAGCTTCTCACGATAACTTAAGCATATATATATATATATATATATATATATATATATATATATATATATATATATATATATATATATATATATATATATATATACACTCATAAATAAGTAATTAATTGTTACGTGTCGTATTCTCCTTTAATTTGACATGTGTCACTCTCTTTTTGTCATTTCGTTTACTAAATTTAATTTAAATTTTAACAAAAGAATAATATGGAGAAACGAAAAGAAAAAAAAAATATAAATGTACTAGTTTTTTTATAATAAACTCGTTGTTGTTGTTATTATCCTCAAACAATAATTAAATTAAAAAATTCATAATCTTGTCATTAGAACTAAAAACCCATAAATATGACATGCTATTATTTAAATATAAATAAATAAAAGTAATAATAAATAAAACCTCACAACCTTCTGATACACAAACAAAATGGGTAAATTGCGTTTTCTTCCCTTCCTCAATTCCTCACATTTTCCAATTAGCGGTAGCAAATCCGAGCAAATGAACCAAACACGCCGATGATCAAACATCAAATTCTTACATAATGTTGAAAAAATTTATTAAGTATATCATTTTCTAAGATTTTATTTGTAAAAAAATTACGTTCTAACGTAGTATTTTACTACAAGTCATTTTGAGTCTTCTGTTCATTTGGTCTTTTGGACCGAAATTACCGCATCTATTTCCAATGAATGGCCACCGCCGCCTCCCCTATCCTCACGTCCGCTACGACCAACACGTCAACCATTACCCTATTTTAATTGACGACGCACACGTTTCTTTTTTCTCTGTCATATTTCGATCGACGACCACCATCACAGTTTGCTAACGTCACCCTCCTTCCTCTTCTTTTTTTCATATATGAACTTCCAGGCTCGTTTCTCCACTGAAGTTCTGGTCGTTGATTGTGGCTGACCTTGTGGAGGTTGTGAGCAAAGGGGAGGCATTGAGGTGACAAATTGTATAGTACATCGTTTTCTAATATTTTCATTTTTAGAAAAAAAAAATTACGTTCTAACTTAATTTTTTATTACGAGTCATTTTGAGCTTTCGGTCTATTTGGCCATTTAACCGAAATGGCCAATCAGGTTTATAAGCTTTTTCAATAACTGAAATGGCGCATTGGATTATGGGATCTCATTTGGTAAGATGGAATGGTAAGGAATGAATTTCATTATTAGGTTTATAATTTTTTTCAATAACTGATAATTATATATGAAAGTAAATTGACATACAAATTTACGAAAAAATAATGTAAAAACTTCATTTCCTTTTCATGTTTTTTATTCTCTTATTTGACAAGGAAGGAAGAGAAATTAATTTTACACTAAACTCAATTCTCAACTCCTATCCACTAAGGGGGTGTATGGTTTGTAAATTTTTTTCCCTGAGATTTGTATTCTGTCAGTTAAAGAATTTGCATTGTGCAGCATTTTCATTTGTCATGATTTTGTCAAAGAATCTGCATTATCTTTTAAGAAAAATTTGTTAATCTAAAGAATGCAAAGTAAATGGGATTAAAAATCTTAGGGAAAAAGCTGAGTCTTTAAATAATAAAGAAAGAAGCGATTTAATAAATCCTGATATTTTAGATCCTTAATGAAATCTACAAACCAAACACAGAATTTTAAATGTAAATCTCATTGGATCTCAGAAAATTTGCAAACCAAACGTCTCCTATTCAGCTCTCATCACATAATAAAAGAAAAGCTTATAAATTTCATGTAGTTTCATTCCTCTTTGATTCAAAACACCATTTAGTTCACGGAATAAAATGTAAAAGAATTAGAATTACTTATATTGTATTTGTTATCTTGGATTATAAAAATAAATGTTATCAAAATTTATGGTTGAATGAATTCGTCATTTCTATCTGTTTGTAGTAGAATCTAGATTTCTAACATTTCACAACTCATACCGTTAATCGGTCGTACACATCATTTCATACATCAACCAGTTAACATAGTATGTTATTGTATGTAGTGCAGTTTAAATTCAAATCTTCTTCAATTTAGTTACATTTCACAAGCCAAACGTGTCCTAAATGTGTTGACGGTTCAAATGAATTAGTGAGTCGTTCCCACCAAGTTGTTGTGCGTTTATTTATTTAAATCTATATGCTAGCTCCATTTGATGTCGTGTAGATAATGAACATACGTATGTGACCGATTTTTACATTTGTAGATGTTTGACATCATGTCATGCAACCTTTGTGATAACATAGGTTTTATGTGGTGTGAAAACATGAGTTAAGCACTACACGAATAATATTGTCATGGTTTTTTTTACATAGAGGGAGAGAGTGGGTGTGGGAAACCTATTAGGCATTCAGTCCAAAAGGGCATCCCCTCCCTCACGCCCAACTCGGTTTCACACCACACCAAAAGAAATGGTTTTCGATTTGACCTCGCCATGCTATGAATGAAAAAACAAAAGAAAATTCATTACAATATCACCTCTAAACTGAGTTTTAAGATTTCTTTCATTCTTGATTTATTATTTCCAAAACCCAATAATTTGGAGCTTTCTTCCATTAATGAAGGTTTAACTTTAATGAAGAGGATTGAGCCTAATATGGTTGAGATATGTTTATTTTCAGATTAAAAATTGATTCCAACATAACTTGATAATTTTTTTAACTAATAGAAATAAAATGATGGAAAGGATGGAGTTTATTCCTCAAGAACACAACTGAGAAAATTTAAGGATGAAGGGGATGAGTTCCAACAATTCTCCAGCTTAAGTACCTCACTCCAGATGTTATTATTATTATTTTTTGTTGTGTTAATAACATTGATTTTAAATCATAATATAACAACAAAAGAGGTACCAGATTTGGCATGGGAACATTCTTGATTAATGGAGAAAATGAAGCTTGCATGAAATGGGTAAGAAGTGAAAGAAGAGGTTGTAACATCCCGAAAATTCATTGAGAAATTAGAAGGTAATTATTAAACTGCATCGCATTTTACATAAAATGATAATAATTATAATTATAAAAAGGTTTTAAATAAATATTTATAATAGACGAGGGGGGTTATATGTAAATATATGATAGATTAAGGGTATATATTATAAATGTGCATTATTGCACATAGAATGTGAATTGAATTGGAAGTGTCGGTGGAAAATTTTCGACTGACACGAACGTCGGTAGATTGTCAAGACATGCGTAAAATACGTAAACTGTCGAAATATTGAGGATATAAATTGACGTCTTTCCTTCGAATGAAAATCGTACCAATACTCATAAATATCACTATTAAACAAAGAGTCATATTTTGAGTATTTTTCTACTTCTCTCTTACGAAATTCTTATAACCGTTTCTGGACTACTGTAAGTTTCTAATCACTTCCACTTTGAGCCTATTATTCTATTCATGATGCTGAATCATTATATTCGACTCTGTGATGCTTATATGATTTATGTCGTGATTCAGTATTTTTATGGTATTGGAACTGTGACGTTATTTATTTAAAGTTACATAATTTTTATGCATCATCGTTGTTGGTATGACTTTGTGAATATCAACGTAAGGATACTGGTAATATTATAATAATGATATAGCCTTTTGAGATGGCAACATAATAACGCCAAAATGGCGAAGCCTTTTGAGATGGCACGAAGGATATTTCTCTGTGATTTATCCCGGTAATAATATACCAGTAAATTTTATAACGATAAAGGATGGAAAGTTTTTATGAAAATAGTAGTAATCAATTTCATTCACAAACGTACCCATTTAACTCGGGTATGAAATAAAGAAATCAATTTCCCTTGTATCATGGTTTCTTCACAGCTTTCAGTTGCAAGCCGCTGTATTAATTTCACGGAAAAATATATTTTCACAAAAATGTTATCTTTATACATTTTCTTACCAGTTATACATTATTTTTGAATCACATTATTCCACCCAGGGTGATTAGTACTTGCTGAGCGTTGTCGCTCACCCTTACATGTTTATACTCAGGTACTGAGAAGGAACCTCTAATGGCAAAGGAAAAGAGAAAGTCTATGAATAATTTGTCAATGTTTTAATTTCTGAATTATGTATTATGTATTTCGATTGAATAAGTTGTACTAAAACACTGTTGGAGAATAATAGTTGTTATGTTCTTTCGCCACGAGTCGATCCATTGTATGATGAATTTGACTCCGCCCCACATACCATGCTATATAGGGTATTGTTATAGTATGGAAAGTGAGGAGTGTCACATGTGGTATCAGAGAGTTTAGTTTAAGAGAATTAGGTATCTAAATTAGAACCTAAACTTAAACTTCTAAAATAAATATACGATAGAAAAAAAAACTTTAATAATAAATTCACCACAAAATAATTTTATGGCATTATTACGTTACATATGTATTACAGTATTAAAGTCAGTACCAGTCCATAGCCATGGATATGGGAAGTAGTACCATAATGATGGTAGCAAGAAAATAAAATGGCGGTCTCTTTTCAGATTCAAGAAGTGAATGCAAATAGATCATCACCGTGATGAGTATGATTGCAAACAAAGGAATGAGTTTAACCATCTTGAAATTTATTGGAGAAAGTAGTAATATTGGAATAGAGAGGATTTTAGAGATAGTGTAAAGAAGTGGTAAGATTGTGATGAATTTATAGAGGAAGAGAAGAGATATAGCCGTTGAACGGCTATATTCTCGACCGTTAAGGGGTAAAAAAATGTGTAATTTTTGAAGGTAAAAAAATATTTCAATAAATATTTTTACGATTTTAAGCAAAAATAAAAATATATATTACAGATGGCAAATGGTAACATTTCGTCTAAAGGAGAAGCATCAAATGCTGGGTGGGTGGAAGAAACACCCGATAACTTTCAAGAACTCCAACCATTAAGAGACCCCATAAATAGTAATATGCCTATGGAGGAAGATCCAGAGGAATACCCGGAGGAAGATCCAGAAGAAGATCCGGAAGAATATATGGAGGAAGATCCTGAAGAAAACCCGGAAGAAGAACCTGAAGGAAACCCTGAAGAGAATCCTGAAGAAGATGCCCTTGAAGAAAACCTCAATAATCTTATGCAAGACGCTCAATTCGTAGAGGTCGAAATAGAGATTAAAGATGATGATGAGTAACATCCTATGAACTTCCAAGTGCCTTTTCCATGGGAAGCAGAAACCTGGGGTGCCCCTGTCTTAGCACCACCACCATCTCCAGAAGAAAATGAAGAACCTAAACCAGAAGCAGGACTAACAGATGACGAAACAACCGTCGGAACTAGAACCTTGAGCCTACCGGAATTCAATTCAATTGTGGAAGAAATAGCCATGAGACGTGTGCAAAATCAGGATCTCGAGGCAATTATGGAACATAGGATAGAGCAAACAGATGCCTTAATAGAAGAGAATGAACATTCACAGGAAGAGATAATCATTCTCAGACACGAGCTAAGAGAAGTTAGACAACAATTACAGGCAGAACGAGCAAGGGCAAATGCTTTAAACATAGACAATGCACGCTTAAGGATGATGTTGTATGGACAACAACCAATAAGATATCAACCGCCACCCCCTGGACCTAACGTAGGATCATCTCCCAATATAAGATCATAAAAGTGTTATGTACTTTTTCATTGAATAAGAAATTCTCTATGAAATGAATAAACGATTTCTAGTTAAAATAATTATTGTGATCAAGTACATAATGCTCAATTTGACTATAGTAATTAATTACTAACTTAGAATATGAAGTTAAAGTATTCTAATAAAAAAATTTTAGACAATGGCACCGTCTAGAATAGAGGAGTCTCCTGAACCAATTCCTATGATCACCCCACCAGCAGCAGGCCGAAGAGGCAGACCAAGAACCATGCCTCGGGTCACTAACAACGAATCAGAACCAAACCTATCCCAAGAATTTGATCGGATGTTACGGGCTGCCGTACCTGGTATACTAGAAGAACAAGGGTATCGTCAAAGACCCAATAATTCTACGGGAGAAAGAGAGCGCACATACAAGGAATTTGTAAGTGCTAACCCTCCAGAATTTAATGGAGAAACTGATCCAATTAAATCGACTAACTGGATAAAAGTAATGGAGAACATCTTTCGCATAAGTAGGTGTGGGGATAATAGGAAAGTAGTTTATGCCACCATGTTGTTGCGAGGAACAGCCATCGATTGGTGGGAAATGTTAATGGAAACAATTGGTATGGGAGACATAGAGAATGTCACGTGGGTAGAATTTAAGAGGTACTTTCTTGATGAATATTGTTCTCAAGGTCTGCTAGATGCTCTTGAAGAAAAATTTCTGAACCTGAAACAAGGCACTCAAACTATTACGGAGTATGCCAATAGATTCACTGAAATGTCTCGCTTTGCTAGCTACCTTGTAGCCACTGAAATGCTAAAAGCAAAAAGGTTTGTTGTCGGATTAAAAACCACCATCAGGGAGCCGACAGCAATGACTCAACCAAGAACTTATCGTGAAGCAGTAGAAGCACCATTGGTGGCTGAGAGAGAGTATGGAAGAAAGAAAGACGAAGGAAGGGTTAACAAGAGGAAATGGGAGGAAGAGAAAACACGTCATCCAGAAAACAAGAAGTTTAAAGGAAAGACTCATGAGAACAATGCATTTCGATTCCATAATGCAGGTTCGGGTAATCGATACGGCATTAACAAAAAGGGAAAAGCTTGTGATAATTGTGGGAAGTTTCATGGTGACAAGCCATGTCTGGCAAATACAGGTGCTTGTTTTACGTGTGGAAGAATGGGTCATAAAACTCGCTACTGTCTCGTGAAAAATCATAGGTTTTTTATTTGTCAAGATCCTAACCATTTAGCACCTGACTGTCCCCAACGAACTGACACAAAAGTGGGAGCAACAAAGAAAACAAATACAGGGACCACCACTGTGAAAGAAAATCGAACATCAAACAAGACCACTGGAAAAGCATTTCAGATGACTGCACAGAAGGCTAGAGAAATCAATGATGTTGTCTCAGGTACACTCATAATCAACTCAGATTACGCTAAAGTATTGTTCGATTCGGGCGCATCTAGATCATTCATATACCATCGTCTATGTGAGACATTATCATTACCTGTTGTGCATATGAAAATAGGGATAGAAGTAGAAATAGCCAACAATGAACGAATATACTTGAATAAATGGTGTCCTGGTTGTGACATAGAAGTCGAAGGGAATAAGTTACCTATTGACCTAATTCCAATGCCGTTAGGAGAATTTGATATTATCATTGGCATGGATTGGATGTCCAAAAATAATGCATCAATTCTTTGCAAGACCAAGTCTGTTAAATTTTACACACCTGAAGGAAAAGAAGTAATTTTCCGGGGAGAACAAAACCTGACATCATCTAACTTTCTAACCTTGGTTCAAGCCCGAAAATGTCTTCGTAAAGGATGCATAGCTTACTTGGCTCATGTTATTGAGAAAGGAAAGAAATGCTCAAATCTCAATGACATTCTCGTTGTTCAAGATTTTCCTGAAGTGTTTCCAGAAGATTTACCTGGGTTACCTCCCGATCGGCAAGTGGAGTTTGCCATTGATTTAGTACCTGGAACAGCCCCTCTATCCAAAGCCCCATATCGATTGGCCCCTATGGAAATGAATGAATTGAAAAACCAACTCCAGGAGCTATTAGATAAAGGATTCATTAGGCCAAGTGTCTCACCTTGGGGAGCTCCAGTACTATTTGTAAAGAAAAAGGATGGGTCAATGAGGTTGTGCATTGATTATAGGGAATTGAATAAAGTCACTATCAAAAACAAGTATCCACTCCCAAGAATTGATGACCTTTTTGATCAACTTCAAGGAGCTAGCCATTTTTCAAAGATTGATCTAAGGTCAGGGTATCATCAATTGAAAGTCAAAGAGTCTGAGATACCAAAAACGGCATTTAGGACAAGTTATGGACATTATGAATTTTTAGTTATGCCGTTTGGTTTGACCAATGCACCTGCAGCTTTTATGGACTTGATGAATCGAGTCTGTAAACCTTATTTGGATAAGTTTGTGATCGTCTTTATAGATGATATTCTCATTTATTCCAGATCTAAAGAAGAGCATTCTCGGCATCTCAGGATAATATTGGAACTTTTAAAGAAAGAAAAACTTTATGCAAAGTTTTCAAAATGTGAGTTTTGGTTGAAAAAGGTGCAATTTTTAGGACATGTAGTAAGTCATGAAGGTATTAAAGTTGATCCTGGAATGGTAGAAGCAATAACCAAATGGGAAAAACCGCGAACTCCAATAGAAGTTCGTAGTTTTCTAGGCTTGGCAGGTTACTATAGAAGATTCATACAAGACTTCTCCAAGATTGCCGCACCGCTTACATCATTAACACGAAAGAGTGCTAAATATGAATGGAATGAAGCAAGAGAGGAAGCATTTCAGATGTTAAAAAAGATTTTGGTGGGTGCACCTATTTTATCTCTAGCGCAGGGAAGAGGTGGATTTGTCGTGTATGGTGATGCATCCCTAATTGGATTAGGATGTGTTTTGATGCAACATGGCAAAGTGATAGCTTACGCATCCCGACAACTCAAAGTACATGAGAGAAAATACCCAACACATGATCTAGAGTTGGCAGCTGTGGTGTTTGCATTAAAGTTATGGCGTCACTATTTGTACGGAGAAAAATGTGAAATTTATACATACCACAAAAGCTTGAAATACATATTCACTCAGAAGGAATTGAATATGAGACAAAAGAGATGGTTGGAATTACTAAAAGATTACGACTATGCAATATTATACCTTCCAGGAAAAGCTAATGTAGTAGCTGATGTGCTAAGTCGAAAAACAAGTGGAAGAGCTACAATGGTCAAGTTGTGTATCATGGAAGTACGTCTTGATTTCCTAGATCAAGTCAAAGAGAAACAACAGGAAGTCCTCAAGGAAAGTAAACAATGTGCATAAAGAATAAAAGGTTATGAGAAGCAGCTAACCATGGACGGGAGAGGGATATTATGCTTTGAGGGAAGAGTTTGGATTCCATCAATAGGAGGATTACGAAATCATGTATTGGCTGAAGCACACAATACAAGGTATTCAGTACATCCAGGCAGTGTGAAAATGTATAGAGATTTGAAAAATAACTATTGGTAGCCAGCAATGAAAAGAGATGTTGGAAAGTGGGTAGAAAAGTGTTTAACTTGTCAACAGGTTAAAGCTGAACATCAAAAGCCTTATGGAGACTTACAACCGCTCGAAATTCCAGAGTGGAAATGGGATCACATCACAATGGACTTTGTGACTAAGCTTCCGAAAACCCAGAAAGGACATGTGCCATATGGGTGATAGTTGACCGTCTAACCAAGTCAGCCCACTTTTTACCCATTAAAGAGACATTTCCGTTAGACAAACTAGCACGAATATACTTAATAGAGATTGTATCCTTACATGGAGTACCAGTATCTATAGTGTCATATCGTGACAGTCGATTCACCTCAAAGTTCTGGAGGAGCTTTCAACGAGAGTTAGGTACCCCAGATAAAAATGAGCACTGCTTACCATCCTCAAACAGATGGACAAAGTGAACGCACAATTCAAACATTGGAAGATATGTTGCGAACTTGTATAATAGATTTTGGAGGGAATTGGGATGAACATCTATCATGGGTTGAATTCGCTTATAATAATAGTTATCATTCCAGCATACAAGCAGCACCATATGAAGCATTATACGGACGAAAGTGTTGAACACCATTGTGCTGGTATGAGGTTGGTGAAAGAAGACGATTGGGTCCCGAGTTAACACACGAAACAGCGACCAAAGTAGACCAAATTAGAGAACGTTTGAAAACAGCTCAGAGTCGTCAAAAGAGTTATGCTGATAAGAAAATGAGAACAGTAGTGTTCCACCCAAGCGATCGCGTTTTCTTGAAGGTATCCCCTTGGAAAGGAATTATAAGATTTAGGAAAAGAGGGAAGCTGAGTCCTAGGTTTATTGGGTCGTTTGCAATCACAGAGCGAATTGGCAATGTAGCTTACCGTCTAGAATTACCCTCAGAACTAGGAAACCTGCATAATGCGTTCCACGTGTCAAATCTTCGTAAGTGTTAATCCGATGAAGTGAAAAAGGTTACATATAAAGATGTACAAGTAAACGAAAAGCTAGCGTACATGGAAGAAGCTAAAGCTATACTTGATAAGAAGATCAAAGTGTTACGAAACAAAGAAATCCCAATTGTAAAAGTCCAATTGAAGCATCATAAAGGGTCAGAAGCCACTTGGGAACCAGAAGCTGACATGAGGAAACGTTATCCAAATTTGTTCAAAATCTAAATTTCGAGGACGAAATTTTCTTAAGGGGGACATAATGTAACATCCCGTAAATTCATCGAGAAATTAGCAGGTAATTATTAAACCGTATCGCATTTTACATATAATGATAATAATTATAATTATAAAAAGGTGTTAAATAAATATTTATAATAGAAGAGGGGGTTATATGTAAATATATGATAGATTTAAGGGTATATATTATAAATGTGCATTATTGCACATAGAAAGTGAATTGAATTAGAAGTGTCGGTGTAAAATATTCGACTGACACGAACGTCGGTAGATTGTCAAGACATGCGTAAAATACGTAAACTGTCGAAATATTGAGGCTATAAATTGACGCCTTTCCTTCGAATAAAAATCGTACCAATACTCATAAATATCACTATTAAACAAAGAGTCATATTTTGAGTATTTTTCTACTTCTCTCTTACGAAATTCTTATAACCGTTTCTGGACTACTGTAAGTTTCTAATCACTTCCACTTTGAGCCTATTATTCTATTCATGATGCTGAATCATTATATTCGACTCTGTGATGCTTATATGATTTATGTGGTGATTCAGTATTTTTATGGTATTGGAACTGTGACGTTATTTATTTAAAGTTACATAATTTTTATGCATAATCGTTGTTGGTATGACTTTGTGAATATCAACGTAAGGATACTGGTAATATTATAATAATGATATAGCCTTTTGAGATGGCAACATAATGACGCCAAAATGGCGAAGCCTTTTGAGATGGCACGAAGGATATTTCTCTGTGATTTATCCGGGTAATAATATACCAGTAAATTTTATAACGATAAAGGATGGAAAGTTTTTATGAAAATAGTAGTAATTAATTTCATTCACAAACGTACCCATTTAACTCGGGTATGAAATGAAGAAATCAATTTTCCTTGTATCATGGTTTCTTCACAGCTTTCAGTTGCAAGCCGCTGTATTAATTTCACGGAAAAATATATTTTCACAAAAATGTTATCTTTATACATTTTCTTACCAGTTATACATTATTTTTGAATCACATTATTCCACCCACGGTGATTAGTACTTGTTGAGCGTTGTCGCTCACCCTTACATGTTTATACTCAGGTACTGAGAAGGAACCTCTAATGGCAAAGGAAAAGAGAAAGTCTATGAATAATTTGTCAATGTTTTAATTTCTGAATTATGTATTATGTATTTCGATTGAATAAGTTGTACTAAAACACTGTTGGAGAATAATAGTTGTTATGTTCTTTCGCCACGAGTCGATCCATTGTATGATGAATTTGACTCCGCCCCACATACCATGCTATATAGGGTATTGTTATAGTATGGAAAGTGAGGGGTATCACAGAGGTAACATGGAATGGTGGAAGTGTGTTGACTTTATTATTATTATTATTATTATTATTATTATTATTATTATTATTATTATTATTATTATTATTATTATTTATCTTTTATTATTTTGTTTTTTTTGTCTCCAATATAACCGATTTTATTTTTAATAAATCAATATTTCCATCTGAATCCCATTTAAAGAACTATATATATAGGTTATAGTTATTTTCTTACAATTTTCCTTTCGAATATGATTTTGGTGTCGACTTGTCAAATTAATAATTCTACGAAGAGATTATATGTTAATGTCTATTTTCTCAATTTAGTCGTTGAGCTTTTATTTTATATATTTAGGCGTTTAACTTTCAATTCATATTTCACATTTTGAACACTCTAAATGATTCATCACACTAATTATGTAAGTGAATTTTGGGATGTTACAATTACCTATCAATCAGATTGATCTCGTCCTCGAGATCTTGCAGATGTGAATAGGTTGGGGTATCTCGCCATCATTTCAGATTTTGACTCCTAAGTGTGGTTTGGACCACGGTGATGACGCCATTTGACCAATACCATCTCAATCTGTTTGTTCCTCAGGTTGCATACCTTCTCGTCTAAGATCAGTTCTGGTTCCTCGACATATTGTAGCTTCTCATCAATACGGACATCCTGTGTTGAAACCATCTCTTCCATATTACCAAGGCACTTTCGAAGATAGCTAACATGAAATACATCGTGCACTCCCGCTAATTCAGGTGGTAACTCCAACCGATAAGCTTGAGCTTCAATGCGTTCTGTGATGCGATAAGGACCAATAAATCGAGGGCTCAACTTGCCTTTCTTACCAACATGTCGGTGTGCGGCACTTACGACCGTATAATGCCTCAAACGGCGGTATGCCTATCGATGAATGATACGAGTTATTATACGAGAACTCAATCAATGGCAAATGTGCATCCCAGTTCCCGCCAAACTCAAGCACACAGGCTCGCAACATATCTTCGAGTGTCTGTATAGTTCACTCGCTCTGGCCGTCTGTCTGTGGGTGAAAAGCAGTACTAAGAGTGACACGCGTACCCAACTCCTGCTGTAAACTCTGCCAGAAGCGAGAAGTGAAACGAGAATCTCTATCTGACACTATATTCTTCAGAACACCATGTCTAGCAACGATCTCGTCAATATATATTTGTGCCCACTTATCCATGGAATAATTCTCACGAACTGGAATAAAATGTGTGGTCTTGGTGAGTCGGTCGATTGCCACCCAAATCGAGTCATGTTGCCGCTGTGTCTTTGGGAGCTTTGTGATGAAATCCATGGCGATCTCCTCCCATTTCCACCTAGGAATTTCAAGCGGCTGTAGACTACCATACGGCTTCTGATGCTGAGCTTTCACTTGCAAACAGATCACACACTTATCGACAAAGTCACCAATATCCTTCTTCAGGTCGGGCTACCAAAAGTCTACCCGTAGGTCATGATACATCTTCGTAGTACCGGGGTGAACTGATAATCGAGAATTATGGGCCTCTGACAACAGGAGATCTCGCAAGCCACCCCGCTTGGGCACCCAGACCCGACCCTTGAATGTCAACACTCCACGACTGTCAGCAGAAAGTCTGTCAGAATAACCCACCATGCGCTCAGACTTCACAAATTCAGCAGATAAAGCCTCGGGCTGCAACCTCAGAAGTTCATCAATGATGGAATTCTTAGCAGGAGGACGTGCAGTCACACAACAAAGTACCCCCGTGTATGACTTGCGACTAAGTGCATCTGCTACCACATTTGCTTTACCCGGGTGGTATAGGATCTCACAGTCGTAATCTTTTATAAGTTCCATGGCTCGCTGCTGTCTCATATTAAGCTCTTTCTGATCGAAGATGTATTTCAAGCTCTTATGATCGGTATAGAGCTGACACTTCGTCCCATACAAATAATGCCGCCACAACTTTAGCACAAACACAACTGCAGCCAACTCTAAATCATGTGTTGGATAATTCTTCTTGTAGTCTTTTAACTGTCGAGAAGCATAAGCAATCACCTTACCTCGTTGCATTAGAACACATCCGAGACCATGTAGTGACGCATCGCTATAGACAAAAAAAGTCATCACTACCCTCGGGTAAGGCAAGAATCGGTGCATTACTCAAACACTGCTTCAGGAATTGAAAAGCCTGCTCCTGAGACTCACCCCACACAAACTTCACATTCTTCCTCGTCACAGTTGTCAACGGCACAACAATCTTGGAGAAATCCCGAATGTAACCAACTAACCCAAGGAAACTCCTCACTTCGGAAGCATTACGAGGTTGGACCCAATTCATAATGGCCTCTATTTAATCTATTCCACAAATACACCCTCACCACTGATCGTGTGGCCTAAGAACTGTACGCTCGTGATCCAGAATTCACATTTGGAAAATTTCGCATACAATTTTTCTGCCTGCAATATCTCAAGTAACTGTTTCAGGTGGATAACATGCTCGGCTTTAGACTTCGAATACACCAGAATATCATCAATGAATACAATCACCGATTTGTCCAACATCGGACGACAAACCCTGTTCATTAGATCCATAAATGCGGCAGGTGCGTTGTTTAAGCCGAACGGCATCACCAGGAACTCATAATGTCCATATCTGGTCTGAGAGGCGGTCTTAGGAATATCATCATCATGAATTTTCAGCTGGTGGCATCCCGACCAAAGATCAATCTTAGAAAAACAACATGCTCCCTGAACTGATCGAATAAGTCGTCAATTCGTGGCAACGGGTATTTGTTCTTGACGGTCACTTTGTTCAATTCTCGGTAGTCGATTATTTACTTTTATATAGGCTCGACCGGGAGTAAAAACTGACTTATAGGGGTTGCCAGGGTTAAACATTTGAAGTTCTTTCCTTGGTCTTCATTCAGCTCAATCCGTTGCTTCTTGCTTTCGAGCCGGAGTTTGCTGGTAGGGTGAATGGTCCCAAAAGGGACGGGAAAAAGCCACTCCGAAAAGTGCCATCCTTTTTCTTCACGAACAAGACTGGAGCACCCCAAGGTGAAGTGCTCGGTCAAATGAAGCCTCGGTCTAGTAACTCTTGCAGCTGAGACATCATCTCCTTCATCTTTGTTGGTGCTAATTGGTACGGTGCACGAGCGATCGGGGCTGCCCCTGGCACTAAATCAATCTGAAACTCAACCTCTCTGTCGGGGGGTAATCCAGGAAATTCATCAGGGAACACCTCAGGAAATTCCAGAACAATCGGCACATCAAAAACCGACTTCTTAACTTCAGAAGAATCGATGGCATAAGCAAGAAAAGATCCACAACCTTTAGCAATGCTTCGGCGAGCCACAACCATAGAAATTAGTCCCATATCCCCCATGCGTTTCTCACCATACACACAGATTTCGTCATAAGAATCGACAGAAATTCAAATCATGCGTCTAGAACAGACAATCCTCAGCATCATTGGCTGCTAGCCAATCCATGCCAACAATCACATCAAATCCCCCGATAACCATTGGAATAAGATCAATGCTAAAGTCGTTACTCTCTAAGCCGAGTGTACACCCTTGATAAATCTCAGATAACATAATCACAATGCCATTTGCAGTTTCATCAAATATAGGAATAGAAAGCACAGAAGCAACAATACCCAGTTGACGAGCAAATAAAGTAGACACAAACGATCAGTTTGCACCAGAGTCAAATAGCACACGAGCAGGTAAATTATTAAGTAAGAAAATACCAGTGACCACATCAGGAGTCTCCCGGGCCTCGTCGGCAGTGATCTGGAAGGCACGTGCCTTCATCTTTGGTGTCTCATCTCTTCTTGGCTGACCCGAGTTACCTCCTGGACGCTGGACTGACGCCATACTCCCGCTCTGTGCCTGCCCTCGCCTCGGGCAGTCTCTCGAGTAATGCCCTTGAACCCCGCAATCAAAGTATACCACTGGTGACTTGGGGCAATTCACACGTCGATGCCCAAACTCCCCACAATGATGACAAGCAGGTGATGACCCCATACACTGCCCCGAATGTCGTTTCCCACACCTCTGGCAATCCCTCTGCAACTGTGACTGTGATCCCTGGGACCGTGACCCTAAATGAGAAGCTGATGAAGCTGCTCATCTCGTAGAACCCTGAAATCGGCCACCCTGTCCCTGCTGGTTTGGTCTTCGGTGATGAGAAGATCCAGATGAGAATCCCGTTGAACGGGACTGAAACTGCTGTGGGCTGTCAAATCTACCCCTCTTAGCTGAAGGTGGGAGCATGCACGAAGAAGTCGACCTCTGCATATCTCTCTCGCGCTTTCACGCACTCATCGCTGCCTCTTCTAACATCAGAAACTTTTGTAATATTACAAACTCTCGTATTCCCTGTCGAAGACCATCAACAAACCTATCAATCTTTTGTTCCTCGCTTATCACATACCTTGTCGCAAACTTAGATTTCTCTCTGAACACTGCCCCATACTCGGTAACTGACATCTCCCCTTGCTCAAGTGCTAGAAATTCTTTCTCTAATTGTTTCACCATATCAGTCGGACAATACTGCTCATTGAATCTTCGAGTAAATTGCTCCCACGTCATGGACTGGATCAAATCAAATCCCACTGTTCTCTCAATATTCAACCACCAGGTACCGGCTCGTCCTACTAACATACCTGCTGCGTAGGTAACTCTGTCTGAATCCCAGCAATGACTCAGACGAAAAGCACGCTCCATGCACTCAATCCATTCCAGAGCCTTTACCGGCTCAGTCTCTCCCGCAAACTCTTTGGCTCCACAGCCTTTGAATTTCATGAATGATGTTCTGTCAGATTTTCCAGCTTCAGTTCAGACCCAGTTTTCTTTTCCCCGGTCGAAGGTGTCTTCTGCTCATTTTCCCCATTACCAGACTTAGATGCCGCTATCAATTGCTTTATCTCCTGTAGGTCACGCTGATTCTCCATTCGTCCTTCTGCCAAGGCATGGCGGCACATATCTTGTCACATACTTCATGATACGATTCTCATGTGCCATGATTGGGTCTACCTCCTCATCATCATCTTGTTCATCCTCAGTGTTCTCAATGTTTACATACTCAACGTTCACATTCATATTTTCATTCACCCGACTTTGGCTATCGTCCTCTTTGACGATGGGCCTGAAATTTAAAGTTTCATGCATTTAATTTATTCTCTTTATCATGTTAGCGCTAATAATCATATAAACTCTTGTCAATTATAGATATCTCTCTCTTGTAAAGTTTTATATTACACGTATCCATAACTTGAGTTATTATTATCAATCAATTCTGTTGTTAGTGGTACATTCATATTTATAAGCACATATTTCCTATATTACCCCAACCCAAGTCCTATGGGTTCTTAAAGAGGTCATATATCCCGTATTAATCATCACTTATTCTAACAGTGATCATGCAAATCCTAAGGTTTAAGACTAAGTACCTAACGAATACTTAATTCACTTAAACCAAACCTGTCTCTGATATTGAAACACTTGTCCTAAATTCTATAGAACTGTTACAGGATCTCTACGTTATAAGCACCTCAAAATACGGGATAAATAAAAATTTTATTAAAGGATAATATATAGTGCAGACAACTATCCAAAAGCATCATTAGAGTACGCTTACAAAATCAGAGTATTGATATTACATTCCAAATCTTAATTAATTAAGTCTATGGATCTACTCGATCCCAAAAGCATCATAACAAAACTAAGGCATGAGCATCTCAAAAGCATCTCTATCTCTTCGACACGTAGTTAAACATCAGTGAGAACTCTAGCCCATAGTGGCCTTGCCCTTATCGGCAGTACCAGTAAAATATAAGTCCCCCAACGAGGTAAGCAATCGCCTAGCGAGTAACAAATTTAAAAACACAACATACACATATAACAAGGGTAGAATAATTGTTGGACATATATACAACATACTACAGTTCCGGCTCACCCGGGATAATTCACGGCTCGATCGTGGAGACATATCTAGGCATGCGGCTCGCCCGACATGCTAGCGCACCGACTCGCTCGGTGTGTGTTTTGCCACACAAAGTAGCATCACACTCTCATAGATGTCTCATAATATCTCCATCACAGTATGCATACTGGAGTATCTCACATATAGATTCTTGGTAATATTTTAACATGGCAAGGCAATCTCAATAATTTTATCATGGCAATATAAAAGAATTCTCATGGCAATCATAATAAGTCAGATATCAAGTTCAAGTAGTCACATATGAATATTATGCATTTAAATAAGTTACTCACATAGCCTGCAAATCAGCATGTTCCATACTTTGTCTCGATCTCGAAGTTCTGTAGGTCCCGAAAGGTTCCCAAAGTATATAGCTTTAAGCTGTAGAGGGGGGGTGAATACAGCTATTTAAAAACTACACACTATTTTCTCAATGTCTGTATGTATTATCAACAAGTTGTTAATTACAAACAAGCTTGAATGCGGAAAGGTTCAAGCTGAGATGACAGATACAACAGTATGTTCACTAGTCTAAGACAGACTCAAACTAGTTTACAATGAATACACTCACTAAGAAGCACTCACTGTGTTTACAAGACTCAGAGGGACAGCTTATGTAGAACAGCTTAGACACAAAGAAACTGTATTACACAAGCAGGCTTGCATGCATGAAAAACACACTTGCACGTTCACTCTTGGCTTCAGCACTTAGCTTTTTTTTTTGGCTTTTTCTTTCTGACCTTAGAAGCTTCCTTTTATACTCACTCAGAGGATCTAAGTGAAACTTCTTCATTGGACGGAATGAAAAAGGAGAAGTCTTGTTGAAAAGACAACATAACTGCACTTTCTGAAAAGCAGACTTGTCTTCTTGTGTGCAGAACTTTTGTCTTTTCACTTTGTCTACTGTTGCATTGCCTTTAACTAAATAAGGAATGTCAACTTTGCGTCTTTCTTCCTTGTAAAGGCCTATTTTGATATAAGAAAAAGGTCTGTCACCCTTTTTCAAATAACCTTTTGTCTTCATGTAACAGAACGGCTTGGGCAGGCTGAGCAGTTCTGATTTCCACTTTGTCTTCGACTTTGTAAACTGATCTTGTAGCCAAAAACAATACATGAGGACTTGGAAACATATTCCATAAAGTGTTTAGCCTGTTCACAAAGAACAGATGACTTGAAAACTGCCCAAGCTGCTCACCAGTGTAGAGCAGCGTAGACAGTTTATGTCCAGCCTGATCAGCAGACAGAACAGTTTGGACAAATTGTCTTAGTTGCAACACATGCAACATATAGAACAGCTTTGGACTGATATTGCAAATCACTTTTTAGGTATTATTAAGGCATAAACAGGCCTTAACTTTTACCCATCAAGTGCATCAACAGGTTTGATTAATAATCTCCCCCTCAGATGCAGAACAGGTTTGACTGGGGCCTTTTTGTGCCTAACAAGTTCGGTATAAACTCTAACAACAATATTTAAGCTCTAGCCAAAGCCCAACACAACACTACTGTAGTCCTGATATTATAATATAAAATCTCATTATTAACATTTTAACCATCTTTCGATATTTGTTAAATTTAATCTTTTCTGTATTGAGCCCACTATTAAAGTTTATAATTAGTTTTTACATAAGATATGGCTCGACCAAATTAATATAACCTCCTTTAGTAACTAACTAGTCGCATTATTTAGATCATAACTTTTAGATTAATAGAATCATTTGGCCTTAGGAATTAGTTTATAAACGTACGAGTCGCAATTAATTTAAACTCTTATCATAAAGATTAGATTAATTATTCACTTATAATTTAAATTTGTTATCCGGAAATTATAAAACTACTCTAATGAGTTAATAACGATTTAATTTAATAATGTGTACATCACTTGACACAAAAATTTACTCAAGCTAATGTATAACTAAATTAAATGGATTTATTCTATACTTTTAAATGAATCTAAGACTCCACCCATTTTATGTTATTACACTTGCTGGACAAATTTTGTCCACCATTTACACTAAAGATATGAGCCCAACTAAAATTAATTATAAGCCCAATGAAATAAATAGGTTAACCCACTTAAATTAATTAAGCCCAACCTTTACCCCTTGTGTTTGATTCCCTAGCAAAAGAAAAGAACGCAGACATGGAAGAGCGCCGATCAGGAAGGGAGAAAGAGAGAGGCAAGCTGCCGGCCGTTCTCCGGTGCCGGTGCTGCCCTCTGCCGGTCGGAATCCGGCGACGCCAACTCCCACATCTACTACTTCTTCTTCTTCTTCTTCTTTTATACTATTTCATTCCTTTACCTCCAATCCAATTTTTTTTTTAAAAATCTCAAATCTTGATTATTTGGTTTCAAACCCAGATTTAGCCATGAAATTTCATTACAATATCACCTCTAAACTGAGTTTTAAGATTTCTTTCATGCTTGATTTATTATTTCTAAAACCCAATAATTTGGAGCTTTCTTCCATTAATGAAGGTTAACTTTAATGAAGAGGATTGAGCCTAATATGGTTGAGATATGTTTATTTTCATATTAAAAATTGATTCCAACATAACTTGATACTTTTTTTAACTAATGGAAATAAAATGATGGAAAGGATGGAGTTTATACCTCAAGAACACAACTGAGAAAATTTAAGGATGAAGTGGATGAGTTCCAACAATTCTCCAGCTCAAGTACCTCACTCCAGATGTTATTATTATTACTTTTTGTTGTGTTAATAACACTGATTTTAAATCATAATATGACAACAAAAGAGGTTCCAGATTTGCATGGGAACATTCTTGATTAATGGAGAAAATGAAGCTTGCATGAAATGGGTAAGAAGTGAAAGAAGAGGTAACATGGAATGGTGGAAGTGTGTTGACTTTTTTATTATTATTATTATTATTATTATTATTATTATTATTATTTATCTTTTATTATTTTATTTTTTTTGTCTCCAATATAACCGATTTTATTTTTATTAAATCAATATTTCCATCTGAATCTCATTTAAAGATCTATATATATATATATATATATATATATATATATATATATATATATATATATATATATATATATATATATATATATATATATCATTTAATGATTTTTTAGAAATAAATTAATTATCATGTTTTTAGTTTTCCCTAAATGCCCTTTGTGCACCCTTGGCGGATTATAAGATGCACAAAAGTGCCTCGAGGTGCCCCGATGCATAAAAGTTCTCAATTGAACCTCAATCTATATATATATATATATATATATATATATATATATATATATATATATATATATATATATATATATATATATATATATGTTATAGTTATTTTCTTACAATTTTCGTTTCAAATATGATTTTGGTGTCGAATTGTCAAATTTATAATTCTACGAAGAGATTATATTTTAATGTCTATTTTCTCAATTTAGTTGTTGAGCTTTTATTTTATCTATTTAGGCGTTTAACTTTCAATTCATATTTCACATTTTGAACACTTTAAATGATTCATCACAATAATTATGTAAATGAATTTTGGGATGTTACAGACAATATTGGAATAAATAATATAAATCTAATTTAATTAAAAGATTTAATTTAATTAATTTTATTCTCATTAAAATAGGAAACTAAATCGAATCAATCAACTTTCCACTTTAACCTCCCACTTTCTCTCCTTCACCCTCATCTCACCCCCCCCCCCCCCCTGCTTTCTCTCTAGTCGGCGGCCTCTCTCCCCCCTCTTTCTCTCTAGCTGGCGGCCACCGGCGGCCTTGCTCTCTCCCCCTCATCACCATCGCGGCAACGTTGCCACAATACCCTCATCATCGGATGCCACAACACCATCTTCTCTCCCTCTCTAGGCGGCGACCACCACTCATCTTGGATGCCACAACTCCATCATCATCGGCCATTGCACCACCACCGTCACACCACCACCAATTCGCAGATGAAGTTTCAAAATTTTGAATGCACGATGAAGATTAACTAATAAAGAGATGCACTTTAAACACGTTTGAATGTATGATCAGATTTTTCATTCATTTTGTTAATGAAAACCGTTGAAACATTAATTGTGTTTATCTGATTTTTTTGGAAGACAAATCTGATGCATCGTGTTTATGAAGATGAATCATGTTTAAAGATGAATCCGATGAAGATGCATCATGCTTGAAAATGAATAAGATGAAGATGCATCGTGATTTTTTATGAATCAAATGAAGATGCATCGTGATTTTTGATGAATCAAATATGCATCGTGTTTTGAAGATAAATCCGATGAAGATGCATCACCATTTTGATGATGCATGATGATGGGAAAAGAAGATGTTGAATATGACCGAAAATGAGGATAAAGAACCGAGATGCATCACGAATATAAGGATGAATATTAGATGCATCGACATCAAATCTTTATTTTTTGAATTTGTTTAGATTTTGTAATTTTGAAAGTATATCAATTAATATTATTTAGCATTTATTGTTTAGGTATTGATTGGATATTTAATTAATATAAAATAAAATTTTATTTGACTAGCTATATTTATTTTTCCCAAAATACCCCTATGCATACCAAATACATGCATCGCGTGATGCATCATTGATCATTTAATCTAAAGGTTGTGGTTGGTTCTTTTTTTGGTTCCCGATGCATATGGTGCCCCATAGAACCTGACCAACACACACACACACACACACACACACGGTGTAAGCCAATGGCGTTTTCTTTTTTTTCTTTCTAATTTAAATTTTTCATAACACTTCATTATCTTAGTGTTATCTTTTATTTAGTCCTTTTATTTTAATAAGTTTTTGTTTAGTCTTATCTTAACATTTATTATTACGGTATTTTCTTACACACTTAAAATTATGATTTTAATTTTACTTATGTTTCGAGTTGTCTTTTGAAACTATTATGTTATGTTTAGTTATATGAAAAAAACTTTATTATTCCAATGCATTTTAAATTTAAAATTTTCATAACACACCATTATCCTAGCGTTATCTTTTATTTAGCCCTTTTATTTTAATAAAGTTTTGTTAGTGCTATTTTAATATTTATTATTACAATATTTTATTACATATTTAAAATTTTAATTTTAATTATATTTATGTTCGGAGTTGTCTTTTGAAACTATTATGTTACGTTTAATTGTATGTAAAACACTTTATTATTCAAATGCATGGGGTAAGCCAAGGCGATTTTTTCTTTCTTTTTGATTTTAAATTTAAGTTTTTCATAACACCCTTATCTTAGCTTATCTTTTATTTAGTCATTTTCTTTTAATATATTTTTTTAGTCCTATTTTAACATTTACTATTACAACATTTTCTTACACACTTAAAATTATGATTTAATTATAACTATTTTTGGAGTTATCTTTTGTAACTATTATGTTATGTTTAATCGTATGAAAAAGACTTTATTATTCAAATGCACAATACCAAATTCTAATGAAATTGTTATATAACTAAAATGTAACTATTTAATATTTAGAATATTTTTTATTAAATATGATAATATATAACATTGAACATTAGTATATACCGTTGACAAACCCTAATCAATGTATTAGAGACATTACCGTTATAAATATAATTGATTTGATCGTAAAATCAACAAATTAAATTGACGAGTAAACCTAATCAATGTCAAAATTTCAAATTATGGTTATGAATATTAAATTATTATTTTTGGTTCCGGTCCAATTTAATAAGACATTTTTTGTAATTTTAACATTGCAAAATTTAGATACACAATGATTAGAACCAACTAACAATATCATTTGCCTTTATTCTTGAACCTATATCAGCTTTTTAATTTCACTCTTCGATCCTGATTCAGTTGTGTTTCGTTATTTGAATTGTTTGAAAAGTATTTTTGTTCATTTGTTATTATATTTATTTTTATAATTAATATTTTAAACCCCGCAGTAACGTACGGATGTTCAAATAACTCGTTAAACTAAAAAACCTACATATGGATGACGTATATCTTATATTGACATAAATATATTAATATATATATATTAATATAAATGTGAAAATAAATAATAATATGTCATTTGTTTTATAAAAATCAAATATTTGTATTTGTTTAGCGTATGTGATAAAAAAAATTAATTTAATAACAAGTTAACATGAAAATAGAATTTGGTTCATATGTCGACTTTGTTTAGTTAAACTAAAATAAACAAACATGAACAAGAAAATCTGTTCGTTTAGTCTTTCATGTTCGTTCTTTAGTTCAGTTAAATTTAAATGATTGAACATTAACAAACCTTAATTCGTGTTATTTCAGGTTTTTTACCGTCGTAGTTTTTCTAGTTAGGTTACAATATAAAAATATAAAGTTAAATCATCGATAATTTCATGTCATTGTTTTATAAAGTTTTTAAGGTTTTATGAATAAACAATACTAATTTTCTTGTTTGGTATGTGTTGATTAATTTTCATCGTTAAAAACAAAGAATTAGTTCCCAAGATATAAGGTTATATTTGTAGAATCTCAAACTCAAAGTACTTTCATCAACTAATTTCCAATATATTTTGAATATTTAAATTATATGAGAATTGACATTCTTAATTTATATTGGTTAATAATTAATTTATTAATTATAATCAAACATGATGATACTTTCGTATGGTAAGAGTTTATTACGGAAAGAACCAACACGTTTTCACGTATTTTGTGTTTTCGTCTTTTAATGTTTTTTTTTTTTCATAAAAGCCCTGAAGTTTTTTTTTTCTTTTTAGTTTAGTGAAATTTGGATATTAAAACCCGGTTTTTCAGTTTTAAAAATCCGGTTTACTAATAATAATCGGGTTATAATGTCCAAATTTCAATAAACCAAAAAGAAAAAAATTAAGTTGAGGACTTTTATGGAAAAAAAATAACATAGAGGGACAAAAACACAAAAAAAACGTGAAAACATGTTGGTTTTTTCATAATAAACTCACATTATATAACAAGGAAAACATTAGGTTATTTATCCGATTACAACCTTTATCCCGAAAAGTAACCAAAAAAAACTATGTTTTGTTCGTAAGCTATTTAAAATGTTATATAAATATATCAAATAAGGATTACTGTGTATAATTATCTGTATAGTTATATTTTCTAATGACTAAAATAGTTTCGTTTATAAGCTTACTGGTTTTAAGCCATTTGAGAAGATAGTTTCATTTTGGCTCAATAACTAATACAATTTATTTGTCCGTCAAAAAAACACTTTATTGGTTTTAAGATACAGGATTCTAAAAATATACATGTCATTTTACTAATCACACACTTCTTTTTAATGTGAGAAGAGAAATTAAGTTTAATCAGTTGGTCTCACGTTATTAACAAAAAAGCATATGATAAAAAAGTGTATAATTAGTATAAATTAAAGAGTGGATGATATACACTATAGACATCGGCCGATAAAAAAATCTAGTTTTTTTAATTGTGTACCTTTTTACAAAAACAATTGAAAAAATAAAAATAAAAAGTACAAGGACTTAAAAGAAAAGCCCGTTTTTAAATTAACAAACTATGTAAAAAATAAAAATAATTATTAAAAAAGAAAAAGGCAATTCTATAAAAATAAAAACCCTAAAACTAACGCCAAATAAGTCAACCATTTGGGTGAGCTTCTAACATACCACCAACCCGACGAAATATCCGATTCCATCAATGAGCTATAGTGGAAATTCGGGTTTGACCCGTATAACGCCTGGATCCCCTCCACGTCATCAATCTTTAGATCCACTTTCTTAGTTCTCGGACTCAAACTCGGATACATAATTGCATCTTTGACCGAAGAATGGGCCAACCCGAGTATATGTCCGATTTCATGCGTTGCAACTGATTCCAAATCAACGGCCACCTTTGATTTAGTCGACTTAAAATCAACGGCCCACGTTTCAGCTTCATCTAGATGAAGCCTACCATTTTCCGGCGAGAAAGCGTGAGCCAACACTCCTAAAACGCCGTCGAACGGCTCACCGTCGCCGTGATCACCTTTATAGAATCCGATTTTTATGTCAGCAGAAGAGTAATCATCAGCTTCAGTAAAGTTCACCGGAATCACAGACGACCACCGCGAAAACGATCGCCGGAACGCATCTTGTACGTCAGACGAACTAAGGTAATCGATCATATGATTAACGGAAAAAGCATACGTTAACGTCATATGAGCCGATCTTCCCCACCGTGGCTCACCGGAGAAATACGCATAGTGTTTAGTTACGTGGAAATTCTCCGTCGAAGTTTTCATCGCATCACTGACGCCACATCGCGGTGACATAATCTGCTTGACGGTACCGGCGTCGAGCTTTCCAGTCACCGTCAAACCGAGATTCTTCTGGTAGTTCACGACGGCGGATTCAAAAATATCATCGAATACGTCGGTAAAGTTATCAACGGCGTCGTTGTGGTTAGGGATTTGGAGGTATCCGAATCTATGGAAGTACTTTTTGAGTTCAGAGATGCCGGAGAAGTTAGCGCCCTTGCCGGCGTCGATGAAGTTGACGAAGTTGTTCCAGGTAGCGTTGGGGGAGAGATCGGCGGGGAGAAAATCGCCGGGAACGGTTGTGGCGGGAAAGAGTGAAGGGAGTAGAGAGAGAAAGAAGAGGAAGAAGAATTTGTTGTTGTAACTGAAAAACGGAAACATGTTTTGTTAGTTGTAAATATGATTTGTTAAAAACTTTTGATTTTATTCAAATTGGATTAACACCGTATATCAAACTATTTATATGGATCATAATAACATTTTTTTTTAATTATTTAATACACAAACACAAACTTTTATATATATATAATTTGTTCACAACGTTCACAACGATAACTTGTTCACAATGGATCTCATCCCTATAGACTAAAGATCTTTTGTGAACAAGTTATCGTTGTGAACAACCATAAAAATAGTTTTGAATCTTATGAATCTTGTTGAAAACACTACTGAAACATTCTATTAACCTATTAATCTTATTGGGTACTATGGATTTTATTGAATTTTATGAATTTGTCGAATCTTATAAATATTGTTGAATTCTATGAATCTTGTTATAAAAACTAATATGAACTTTTTTAATGTTCTGAATCTTGTTGTAGACACTTCTATGAACAATTTGAATCATATGAATCATGTTACAAACAGTTGTTGATATATATGAATGGTTATATGTATTTTTTTTATTTGTTCACAACGATAACTTGTTTACAATGGATCTCATCCCTAGGGGTGGGTTCAATGGAAAATCTATATGCATCGGAAAACTCGGGAACCACTTATAGCCATTGGATCAGGTGATGCATCAAGCAGAAAAGTCGATGCATCACGCGAGAATTTGATGCATCACGCGGGGAATTTTGATGCATCGCGCGTGAATTGTGATGCATTTGTGGTGGTGCATGGAGGTTTTCCAAGGTTTTCCGATGCATGTTGGATTTCCATGCAACCCCCCTCTATATATACATAATATAGTTCGTGTGAGTATCTAAAAAATGCAGAATATTGTGTGTATTTGTGAACACATGAATTTTGAATGTGATTATGTTGTGCGCTGTGAAATTTTTTTTTCATTTTTATTTAAATACAAATAATATAAGGTTATTTATAAAAAATTAAACGCATTTGACTTCCAAAGCAGTCTCTATGGATATATTGTTATTTAAAGTTTTTTTTTCTTTGGTAACAAATATTTTGTTTTATTTGATCTTATAAACTAACAAATTAAACATTAAATCCAAATTATTTTCTCTTGAATTAACTTTTACTATAATTTTTATGTGAATAATGATTCAAGGCTATTATTTGACAATATAATGTTATTAAAAGAAAATTATATATTAGTTATGCAAAAGTCTAATTAAATACTCAAATAATTATATCATTTTCGTCTATTCGAACTAATCAAGAGGATGATAGTAAAAATGAGTGATAAAAAATATTAAAATTTCAATCATTAGTATTGATTATTCAAATAAACTGATTAAAAATGAACAATTGTACTCTAATCTATATAATAATTATAATCTATTAACATAAATTATAATTATTATATATTATTATATATTATAATATTAGAAAAACAAAGTAATGTCTTTATCTCTATTATCCATATTTTTATATTTTTGGAAAATGGGAGTATGATAATTAGAAGATTCTTTTGGAGGAAAATGTAATAAGCCTTTTCTTTTTTTTGATTTTGACTAGTTTTTGATTGGGATGTTCCATGGTGGGTGAACCACTAGGATTGCGGGTTTTATATTAGTTTTTAATTTATTTTATATACTTGATTAAAAAAATATTTATGACTAAATAAATACAACTTAAATGTAAAAGCTTAAGGTATTTTTACTTGCTTAATTCAATAAAAAAGTTTATTAATTTCGGTCAATTTCATATATATCTTTGTATAATTATAAAATATTATAAGACATGTTTTCAAGAACATATATGCTTTATGTATTTGAATATTTATTTTTAGATGTGTGTAATAGAGTTCTCACATCTTTCTATATACTATTTATAAAAAATTTACTGTTTTTTATGTATTGTATAGGGTTAATTACGAAAAAAAAACTAGTTTTTCACATTTTTTACGTTTTCGTTTCTCATTGTTATTTTTTTCCAAAAAAAATCCTTAAGTTAATTTATTTTTTTGGTTCAGTGAAATTTGGTTATTAGAACTTTCAGTTTTTTAAAAACCCAGCTTACCAATTATAAGAAGACTCTAATGGTCAAATTTCAGAAAACTATAAAAAAGTTACTTAAGGATTTTTCTGGGAAAAAAATAATATTGAGAGACGAAAACGCAAAAACTGTAAAAACATGTTTGTTTTTTCTATAATAAACGCTATTGTATAAACTAACACTATAAATTTATATTGTTTCTTGTACAATATCTCTATAAATAAATTTATAAAATGATCATGAATGTGTGAATAATTGTGTATATGTATGATACATAAATAAATTAATTAAACAATAATCAAATGTAACAAACGAATTAAGTTCAAACCTATAAAACCAATCACAAGTCAAGTTCGAGTTTTGTATATAAAGCTCGAAACAAACCTGTCACACCCTGCTACCCCGGTTGGCAGCGAGGCGCGACGAGTGCGGAAGCGTAGCCATAATCATAATAAACGACCACTATATGGACGTTTTTAGAATACATCATTGAAACTTGAAAATATAGAAATGTTTTACATAGACTGATATGAGTAAAGGAGTTCGCAAAAATACAGATATTTAATTACATAATTAAAATATCCAAAATAATGTAGCAAAATCTCCGTTAATTTGAATATGCATGCGACTCCATGGATGCGGAAGCTTGAAGATAAAATACGCCCGAGGCATACTTGCCTTAATTACCTGAAAATACATGCTAAAATACGTCAACAAAAATTGTTGGTGAGCTCATAGGTTTACGCGAAAAGACCAGTTGTATGGACATTATCAGATGAGTTGAATTTATAAAATCATAAATTCCGTGTATGTATTACATAAACCATCATGCAACCGAAGCTTAATTAAAATGAGTTTGCCCTGTGCAGTATTCCCATACGTAATACCGTGTGTTGAATATATATGCACCCGCTGTTAGCCGACCCGAGCTAACCCGAGTGGGGGACATGACTCCTAATAGATCTATCCACAATATATTCGCGCTTACAAATAAATGCAATTAACGGTTCATGATATAAGGGCTAATGGAACCACATGTAATACATATAAGAAATAAACAGTTTTGATGTCCATATGAAAACAGTGCATGTATTTCCACCCCAATAGATAGTGAAAATAGGGGCTATGAAGACTCACCGAGCGTGTGATGGTAAAAACTAGCGTAAAGTGCTTTTTAGCGGAAAGTGACGGATGATGCACCGAGCGAGATTAAACGGGTCCTAAATGATAATAAGGACTTAATATCTCTAATATATGATATATATATATATATATATATATATATATATATATTTTTATGTCTTAAATCACCCAACATTACAAGTTTATAAATAAAATTTGCTTAAAACGTCAAGTTTATAATTTTCCAGCTTTTCGGAGGTTTTTCGGCCTACTTTGAGGCTGTTTTTGACCAAGCTCCAAAATGTTTTAGACTTTGGTTTTCTAGGACATTAAACTACTATATACAAAGGATTTTTAGAATCAAGAACAACCATTTTTCGAGTTGTTTAGGTTGGTGAAAAAGCCCGTTAAAAACGCTATGTTGGCCATTTTTGAGCTGTCAAACTTTCGGTTTCCCGAATAATTTCTGGAGGTCTTAAACTTCAAAATAAATTATGAAAAATTACAGATCTATAGTTAAGACATAGATCTAACTTTTTGAGACAAGAATCAACTCATTTCGTTGAGTTATGAATTAGTTATGATTTTTCAAAGTCGATATAAATTTTCTGTCGAAAATCCGTAGTTTATAAACAACTTATGATTCTTGTTGTTTATTCAAAGACTACTTGTATAAAAGTTATGAAAGTTATATAACACATGTTTTCATAATATTAACATGTTTATAATGTGTTCATATATTCATATGCACATTTAAATAAACAACTTAAAAATAAAAACTAGAAACTTATAAACTTGAGTTTTTATGTAACTTGTTGTTGTTGGTGATTATATATATTATGCAAGACTTATATAAACATAAATGTATGATGAAATAAGTTAGTATTTACTTACTTTGAAGTATTTAGAATATGATTTTGAGTAGAAGTTGAAATCCTTTGCAAGATATGCACCAAAACTCTTGAAGAACACCAAGAACACTTGAAGAACACTTGAATGAAGAAGTTTGTGTTGTGTGTGTGTCTTGGCCGGTTTCAATAAGAGAGAAAAGAGGGTTTTGGTGTGAATAAAATGAATGAAATGTCTTCCTATTTATAGAGAAATTTGTGGTCTTTCAAATGATGAAAAACATGGGAGACAAAAGTTGTGTGCACTTTTAAACAAAATGATGGTGTTTAAAGTAATATTATTTAATTAAAAGTCAACCACTAATGCAACATATGGCCTATTGGCCGGCCCTTTGTGTATATACATGTATTTACATTTTTTGTGTGTATAATTGTATTTAGAAATGTATTCTTGTATTTTCCTTTTTTTTGAAATTTTATAAATACTTATGGATGCATTGTTTTAATGAATTGTTTTAGTCTTGCATAATTAATGTTAAGTAATTGTATTAGTGTATGATTAGTGTCACTAATCATAATTTAGTTATGTACTTAGTTGAATTAATCCCTCATATCGTAAATCGATCGGATTAATTGATTTCCCGATTCATCGCACCGATGAATTTGATTCAAATTGAGTTGAACTTTCTAATAACCTTGTTAATCACTTGATTAATTTCTAATGACCACTAATTAGGTTATAATTGGCCATTAAATACTAATCAGGTCGTTGTTGCTAACCTGGTTCAATGCCGGATGTTACAGTCTCCCCCTGTTAAGGGAATTTCATCCCGAAATTTTATCCTGTTTCCTCAGGGTATTGTTACTTAAGAGTAGATGAGAGTATCTTTGCTTAAACTAGCCTTTGCATGCCTAAGTGAATTGTGGTCCATGTCTAGAATTTCCATCTGACCTTGAGGATGGGTATATAATTGTGCTTCAATCCTTTGACCTTACGGTCCATGATTTCAACCGGCTCTTTGATGAAGCGAAGTTTATCATTTAGCTGGATCTCTTCCAAGGGGTAACAAGTGTCTCCTCTAACAAACACTTCTTCTTATTCGATACATGGAAGGTATTGTGCATGCTGCTAAGCTCTGGTGGTAACTTCAAACGATAAGCTACGAGTCCAATTCCCTTTAAGACTTTGCATTGCCAATGTATCAAGGGTTTAATTATCCTTGTTTCCCAAATCGTATCACGCCCTTCCATGGCGAGACTCTTATCAGTACCCGTTCTCCTAATTAGAACTCAAGGGATTTTCTATTTTCATCTGCATAACTTTCTTACAATCGTAGGCAACTTTTAGTCAGTTTCGCATCTGTACTATCCTTTCGGTTGTTTCGTGAATGATCTTAACGCCAGTAATTTGGCCATTTCCCACTTCTTCCAAATAAATCGGTGATCGACACTTTTGCCCATAGAGGGCTTTAAACGGAGCAGCTTTAATACTTGAGTGATAGCTATTGTAGTATGATAATTCCACTAAGGCAAATGAGTATCCATTACAGAGGCTCTTAATGTATGTTCTAGGGTTTGGATCGTTCTATTATTCTGACCATTGGTCTGAGAGTGATATATGGTACTCATGTCCAGGTTTGTATCCACAGTTTGCTATAATAATTGCCAAAAGCTTAGCTGTAGATCTGCTATCCATATCAAAAATGATTATAATAGGCACTCCGTGTCCGGAGACGACTTCCTTGAGGTACGTTTGGACTAGCTTATTCATCCTGATGTTCTTCTTGATTGGTAGGAACGCGCGGATTTTGTTAGGTGGTCGAATATTACTCAAATGGTTTCTGATGTTGGTCTTAACCTTGGAGCATGTTAGAAAAAAAAATTTTATTTGACATATATGGCAATGTCATCCTTCATGATAGACCACCCGTATAGTCCCCTCTGATGCATTTTATCGGATCCGGGGTGAACGACATATCTTGATTTGTGTCCGTCATCTTTAACCAGTTTTCTTACTCTATCAAAAACAGGGTAACCAGACTCTATTCGTGAAGTATTGATTTCCATTAACCCTTATTCCAAACTATTTATCCATTCTGTGCAGGGCTTTATTTTTCATATTTTCCTCCTTAATGACTTCATGAACTAAGAAAGGAGGGTTTGGTTGAGTGGTTATAACTATGGCTGGTACTCTTAACGGCTTAACTCATTTCTTTCGGCTATGAGCGTCTGCAACCATATTAGTTTTCCTCATGTGATAACGAATCTGACTGTTGCAACCACTTATTAGCTCTATCAACGATGTTACCTAATATTTGACTCTTTCTGGTTCAAGATGTGTTGGAGGCTCTTAGGGTCCGTGAGTGTAATACACTTCTTACCGTACAACTAATGTCTTCAAGTCTTAAGGGTAAAGACTACTGTTCCAAGATCTAGATCATGCGTTGTGTAATTCACCTCGTGAACCTTAAGTTTTCATGAAGTATAAGCTATGACCTTATCTTTCTACATCAGCCCATTGTGTGAAGCGTCACAGTAATCTACAAATTTCTTGTTTCTCTTGGATAAAATAAGCGCGCTGCACAGTTTGTGCTTTAATAACTGAAATGATATCTCCTGATCCTTGCTCCAATCACACTTAATGTCTTTTCGGGTCAGTTTTGTTAGAGTTCTGGTGATCTTTGAGAAAATTGCTTATAATAAGTGGCAAGTCTTGTCGTATCTCTATGGGGGTTCTAAGAGTTGACTAATTCCTGATAGCCTTGATCTTTGCGGGGTCGACTTGGGTTCCTTTACTATTGTTCACGTGACCGAGGGATTTTACCTCTCCTAACCAGAAGCCAAATTTAGAAAGCTTAGCATATAGTTGTTCTTTCACCGATAATTCCAGAATCAGTCTTTAAATGTTGCTCGTGCTCCTTCTCGTTTCGTAAGTAGGTTAAGATGTCATTTATGAAGACAATTACGAATATGTCTAAATATGGTTTGCACACCGGGTTTATGAGGTCTATGAGTACTGTTGGGGTACTGGTTAATCCAAACGACATTAATAGTAATTATGATGACCGTAACTAAATCTGTAGGCTGTCTATGGAATATCTTTCTTGTGAACTCTAACCTGATGATAACTAGACCTTAGATCGATCTTCGAATAGTTTGGTCAAACAAGTCATCGATCCTTGGGAGTGGATACCAGTTCTCTATGATTAGCCTATTTAGCTTCCAGTAATCGATGCACAATCTGAAGGTTCTATCATTCTTCTTTACGAACAAAGCTGGCGCTTCCCAAAGCGAGGAACTCGATTTGATAAACCTTTTATCTTAGAGCTCCTACAGTTGGTTGGAGGATTCTTACACTATGATGGGGCTAATCGGCATGGTGCTCGAGCCACTGGTGCAGCACCTGACACTAGGTCAATTTGGAATTCGACTTTCCTTGATGGTGAGAGTCCAGGTATGTGTTCTGGCAAAACCTTGGGGTATCACAAATAATAATAATATTTTCGAGCCGCTTTTCCTTTGGCTCCCTCTCTGCTAGGGATGATGCTTACTTTGGTATTTCTTGTTTTGCCTTGGACAGTAAGAACCTTCTTATTGGCTAAAGGTATATAAACCGTCTTCTTGTGGCACACTATTTTCGCACGATTTTTCGATAGTCAATCCATGCCTATGACCACGTCAAAACTTCCTAGTTTGACGGGCATCGAGTCTGTTTCAAAGAGTTGGCCTACTAATTCTAAGGAGCATCCTCGACTTATATTATTTGTCTTAAGCCTCTTACTGTCATCAACTTCAATGGCATAAGTGACAGTTAATGGTGTAAGAATGGAATTTATCTGCTTAGTGAACTTAATGGATATAAAGCTCCTATCAGCACCAATATCAAATAGTAGAAATGCATAAGTGGTATCTAACGGGGTAAGAGGATAAGTCTACGGGTTTGAAATTTCTTAGGCAGATAGTCACAACTTTATCTTCTCCTACGCAGAGTTGTAGTTAAAACTTAATTCCTCATATAAGTTCTTGATATTTAATCTTTGTATATGATATGGTCAGAATTTTCTGATAAATTCTTAAGCCTTATTTACCCTAAGATATATCAGATTGTATAGCCTAGATAAATACTATAAAATGGTAGAAGGGTACTAAGTATGAGATGCCTCTGGGGTTTCCTCGTACTCCAGAGCGTTAAGTCGTTGGGTTAGTTCTACATTACTGGCTTTGCGCTCTGCTAGGCGTTGACATAATTTGTCTATTCCGTCTTTGTTGAATCGCCTGGGTATTCTGGTTGGCCTAAGGTTTATTGGGGGTTTGCATTGCCTCCTGCCTAACCCTTGCAAGGATCTCACCGACCTCTCGGTGGATTTTGTTGAAATTGGGGGTCGTGTCTGGCGGCCCTTGCCACCAACAGGGGCATCGTTTGTTACATAGGTTTCTAGGTAAGTGTCGGCACTTGAGAGGAAAATGGTGTTCTGACTTCAAACTGGATTTGGATCCCCTCCACTATTGGAGAGTGTGAGGCATCCATCCCCACTGTCTAATGCTTTGTCTGTTACTACTGCGGCGGGCTTGGCTGATGGGCAGGTACTGGGATAGACTCCCGTTGTGCTAGTCACACCCTTTCCCTAGGGGTGAATTTCGACATGTTATTGTCATCAGGGTCCATATATGTGTTCACAGTTCTTGAAGAAAGTTTAGTTTTTGTAACAGTTATAGTCTAGGTACTAATGCAACCTAGTTCACAATAACTATGGCTTTGATACCAATCTGGCACACCCTGCTACCCCGGTTGGCAGCGAGGCGCGACGAGTGCGGAAGCGTAGCCATAATCATAATAAACGACCACTATATGGACGTTTTTAGAATACATCATTGAAACTTGAAAATATAGAAATGTTTTACATAGACTGATATGAGTAAAGGAGTTCGCAAAAATACAGAGATTTAATTACATAATTAAAATATCCAAAATAATGCAGCTAAATCTCCGTTAATTTGAATATGCATGCGACTCCATGGATGCGGAAGCTTGAAGGTAAAATACGCCCGAGGCATACTTGCCTTAATTACCTGAAAATACATGCTAAAATACGTCAACAAAAATTGTTGGTGAGCTCATAGGTTTACGCGAAAAGACCAGTTGTATGGACATTATCAGATGAGTTGAATTTATAAAATCATAAATTCCGTGTATGTATTACATAAACCATCATGCAACCGAAGCTTATATAAAATGAGTTTGCCCTGTGCAGTATTCCCATACGTAATACCGTGTGTTGAATATATATGCACCCGCTGTTAGCCGACCCGAGCTAACCCGAGTGGGGGACATGACTCCCAATAGATCTATCCACAATATATTCGCGCTTACAAATAAATGCAATTAACGGTTCATGATATAAGGGCTAATGGAACCACATGTAATACATATAAGAAATAAACAGTTTTGATGTCCATATGAAAACAGTGCATGTATTTCCACCCCAATAGATAGTGAAAATAGGGGCTATGAAGACTCACCGAGCGTGTGATGGTAAAAACTAGCGTAAAGTGCTTTTTAGCGGAAAGTGACGGATGATGCACCGAGCGAGATTAAACGGGTCCTAAATGATAATAAGGACTTAATATCTCTAATATATGATATATATATATATATATATATATATATATATATATTTTTATGTCTTAAATCACCCAACATTACAAGTTTATAAATAAAATTTGCTTAAAACGTCAAGTTTATATATATATATATATTTTTATGTCTTAAATCACCCAACATTACAAGTTTATAAATAAAATTTGCTTAAAACGTCAAGTTTATAATTTTCCAGCTTTTCGGAGGTTTTTCGGCCTACTTTGAGGCTGTTTTTGACCAAGCTCCAAAATGTTTTAGACTTTGGTTTTCTAGGACATTAAACTACTATATACAAAGGATTTTTAGAATCAAGAACAACCATTTTTCGAGTTGTTTAGGTTGGTGAAAAAGCCCGTTAAAAACGCTATGTTGGCCATTTTTGAGCTGTCAAACTTTCGGTTTCCCGAATAATTTCTGGAGGTCTTAAACTTCAAAATAAATTATGAAAAATTACAGATCTATAGTTAAGACATAGATCTAACTTTTTGAGACAAGAATCAACTCATTTCGTTGAGTTATGAATTAGTTATGATTTTTCAAAGTCGATATAAATTTTCTGTCGAAAATCCGTAGTTTATAAACAACTTATGATTCTTGTTGTTTATTCAAAGACTACTTGTATAAAAGTTATGAAAGTTATATAACACATGTTTTCATAATATTAACATGTTTATAATGTGTTCATATATTCATATGCACATTTAAATAAACAACTTAAAAATAAAAACTAGAAACTTATAAACTTGAGTTTTTATGTAACTTGTTGTTGTTGGTGATTATATATATTATGCAAGACTTATATAAACATAAATGTATGATGAAATAAGTTAGTATTTACTTACTTTGAAGTATTTAGAATATGATTTTGAGTAGAAGTTGAAATCCTTTGCAAGATATGCACCAAAACTCTTGAAGAACACCAAGAACACTTGAAGAACACTTGAATGAAGAAGTTTGTGTTGTGTGTGTGTCTTGGCCGGTTTCAATAAGAGAGAAAAGAGGGTTTTGGTGTGAATAAAATGAATGAAATGCCTTCCTATTTATAGAGAAATTTGTGGTCTTTCAAATGATGAAAAACATGGGAGACAAAAGTTGTGTGCACTTTTAAACAAAATGATGGTGTTTAAAGTAATATTATTTAATTAAAAGTCAACCTTTAATGCAACATATGGCCTATTGGCCGGCCCTTTGTGTATATACATGTATTTACATTTTTTTTTTGTGTATAATTGTATTTAGAAATGTATTTTTGTATTTCCCTTTTTTTTGAAATTTTATAAATACTTATGGATGCATTGTTTTAATGAATTGTTTTAGTCTTGCATAATTAATGTTAGGTAATTGTATTAGTGTATGATTAGTGTCACTAATCATAATTTAGTTATGTACTTAGTTGAATTAATCCCTCATATCGTAAATCGATCGGATTAATTGATTTCCCGATTCATCGCACCGATGAATTTGATTGAAATTGAGTTGAACTTTCTAATAACCTTGTTAATCACTTGATTAATTTCTAATGACCACTGATTAGGTTATAATTGGCCATTAAATACTAATCAGGTCGTTGTTGCTAACCTGGTTCAATGTCGGATGTTACAAAACCAGACTCAACCCTTACGGGGTGTTTGGTTCGCAGATTTTTTTCTCTGAGATTTGCATTTTGTCAAAGGATTTGCATTGTGTAACATTTGCATTTGTCATGATTTTGTCAAAGAATTTGCATCATCTTATAGAAAAAATTTTGTTAATCTGAAAAATGCAAGGTAACTTCGATTTAAAATCCAAGGGGGAGGCTGAGATTTTAAATAATAAAGAAGGGATGGATTTGACAAATCCTGGGATTTTAAATCCTTTCTGAAATCTGCGAACCAAACACAACATTTTAAATGCAAATCCCAAGAAATCTCAGGAAATCCGCGAACCAAACGACCCCTTATTGTGTCTCATATTGATCGACTCGATGTAAACAGACAAACAATTATCGGGTCAATAGATAAAGAAGATATTCAATAATTCTTTTGCAAATAAGTCAAATATTATATTTAAATTAACTATATATGTTTAGGAAAGTGTCACCAATGAAATACTACATTTAGAAGCCCATTAATTCTAAAATTAAGACAAACAAGAGACATGCAAATAAAGAATTTAAAAAGGGCAATGAATAGGATGTGAATCATCTTTGCATTTATATTGACCATTTATATTAGTCAAACAGGTGATAATTTTGGAGAAAATGTTATATAAATGGTTATGAGAATTAAAAATCTTGTTTATTTGTGAAAAGTATCGAATGATTTTGGTTATCTTTTCATTATGTTCATTTAATGAGTTTAATATAGGGTTAAAAATAATTTTCTCCATCCAGCTTTCAGATTTTTTTTATTTAGCCGTTAAACTATTTTTTATCCCGATTTAGTCACTAAACTGTTTTTTGTATACACGGTTATCCACTAAATGTTTTTTACTGATCTAACCAATGAAAATTGTCTTGATTTGACTACTAAACTATCATATTTTGCCTCGATTAGTTTTACTCATTATCTCCAAATTAGAATAATAAACTAAAGTTTAATGCTAAATCGAGACAAAAAATAGTTTAGTGACTAAATACTGAAATGAGACAAATTTGAAAGTTGTCTGTTTAAAATGGTACTTAACACCTTAATATATAGTCCAATTTATTAAATACCATCTAAAATTTTATTTATTATATTTGTACTTAAAGTTATATAGATTTTAATTTATTTTTCACAAAACTTATAAAATAATTTTGGAAGGGTCAAAAAGTTATATTTCTTTATGGTCAAATTCAAAGAGGAAAAATAAAAAGGGTTATAATTTTAAGGTTGAAAAAGGAATGTGTTGAACCACAAGTGGTTTAGACTATGGTGAATTTTGTAGTTAGGACTCTTCTTGTTTGTTGACCTACAAATTAGGTGAAATTACCATCAAACCCTTGTAATCAGTTTGATAAAATAAAGGTGTTATCTAACATTTCTATTTATATAAGAAAAATAATATGACTAATGGCAACTACTCAAACCTAAACTTTTCCATGTCATATTTTGACTTATAAGTTATTTTTCAAGTTTTTAAATAAATGTTTGGTTGTTCATTGTAGATTGAGCATTCATTTTAGCATCATAGATGATTTGTAAATCACTAAGTTTTTAGTATCATAGACAGGGGCGTCTTTTGGGTGTGCGGGAGGCTCGACCGCACAAGGCCCCCAATTTCGTAGGGTCTCACGGTCATAATAAAGATCTAAATTTAAAACAATAAAAATTTTCTGTATTTGACATGTATACGTCATGCATTATGCATTAAAATGAAATTAATGTCAAATTCAGTTTGATTCATATTATTTATTTTAATTTCTCACTAGTATGTTTTTTTGTTATTCACGACCTCCACTTTACTTATTAAATTGAGTATCAAAATGATCAATTTGTTATTTAAAATATTATAAGTGACTATGTTGTAATCACAAACACAGGACCTCTGAAATCCATGAGACGACCCTAATCATGGATGAATTGTAAATCATTGATATGAAAACGAGTTAAATGGGACACATTTGTATCTATATTCTATATTTTTATACATCTTAAGAAAATAGATTTATGACGTAACGTGTGGAACTCTCGTTCATCTTAAAATTTTAGTTTTTTTTTTTTTTTTTTTGTCTTTTTTCATACTTATATATTTTATTTTTTATAATCAAGAAAACTAAAAACATATTAAATACTATCTTACTTGATCCACAAAATCCATAAACTTAATAAAGTAAACACTTCAATAATTTAAAAATATTCCAATACCAAATTAAGATTATTTTCTACTAGAAAAAGTTGATAATTTTATTGTCTAATACATTTTTTCTTGTACAATTGTGATATTGCATCGTTCTAGAAAAAAAAAAAGTAAACACAATACGATCATTATAAAAACTGGAGTAAATGTAGTCGGCTTAACCTAACACATTTCATCACCTTTGAAGTTAATATCATTAGGTAGTTGCTTATGTATTGATAAGTTATGTGTTTTATACTAAATGTTGTATACTTAAATTCTATACTTTTGGGCTTAGTAAACAATCTAAAGAAACACATCTAACAAGTACATATATGATTCGTCTTAAATCTTTGACTCGTCCTAGTTTATCTCGTTGGATCATGACTCAACGTCTCGATCTTATCCTACCCTCTGATTTCGAGGCATCTACTGGCTTCGAAGGATATAAGCACAAATTATTAGAGTCATAAGCAAAATGTTAGTTATATAATGTAAGATAAGTTTCTTTTAACCTTTGTAAATATCGTTGTTATGCTACATTTTTAATTTTATTATGAGTCTACTTCCTACAAATAAGCTTTTTATAGCCCTTTATGACAACAAAGTAGGGCTGGCAATGGATCTCTTTCGGTCCAAATGCGATCCGATCCAAATCCATTTACACACTTAATGGAACAAAAAAATCAATCCAACGATCCATTTGACGATCCAATAAACTGATCCATGGATGTGGATCAGCAAATAGATCGATCCATGATCCGTCTGGATCAATCCATTTAATTTAAAAAATACACATTTACAATATTTATTTCACAACACTCAACCTACCTCCACCCCACCTTACCACCTTTACCCTTCCCCCACCACCTTACCTCCTACCTACCCTACCTTACCCACATCCTTACCCTAACCCTACCCACCCACGCCTTACCTCCTACCTACCCTACCACTACCTCTACCTACCCTACCCTACACCTACCTACCTACCTACCCACCCTACCCCCTTACCTCCACCTACCGTACCCTATACATACCTACCCTACTCCATATCCCTACCAACCTGCCTACCCTACCCCCTACCCCTACCTACCGTATTAACCCCACACCCTACCCTAATATCTTACGTAACCCCATCCTACCCCAACTCACCCTACCCTACCCCCTCCCCCCCATGCATCACTACTTAACCCCTACACCACCCCCGCCCTACCCCACCCCGTACCGCCATACTCTCACCCCACCCACCCCAACCATCTACCCCACCCAACTCCTACCCCACCAAATTCTAGCCTACCTATCCGACTACCATACCTCACTCGCACCTACCCACCCTACCTAGCCTACCCACCCCACCCCCATCCCCGCCCTACCCCACCCCACCACCATTCTAGCTTACCTATCCTGCTACCATACCTCACCTTTACTCTCATCCACCCCATCCCTGCCCCAACCCATCCAAACCCACCACCACCCCACTCTTTCACCTACCCACCCCTACCCTACCCTACCCACTCCAACCCCCATTCAATCCACCCCCATTCTAGCCTACCAATCCGACTACCAGACCCCACTCTCACCCTACTCTCACCTACCCACCCCTGCCCCACCCACCCACCCAAACCCCAACCACCTACCCTGGGTGGGGTAGTGGTAAGTGGGGTTGGGTGCAGGGGTGGGTATGTGAGAGTGGGATGAGAGTGGGATGGTAGGTAGATAGGTGTGCTAGAATGGGGGTGTATTGAAATGAGGGTGGTGGGTGGGTGAGGGTGGGTAGGGTGGGTGGGGGTGGGTAGGTGAGATTAGGGTATGGTAGGTGGATAGGTATGCTAGATTGGGGGTTTGGGTGGAATGAGGAGTGGGGTATGGTGGGGTAGGTGAGGGTGGGGGGTTAAGGTAGGTGAGAGTGGGGTATTGTAGGAGTGAATAAGTAGGCTAGAGTGGGGGTTGGGTGGAATGAGGGGGTAAAGGCTGGGTGGGTGGGGTGGGGTAAGGGTGTGGTGGGTAAAGGTAGGGGTGGGGTGGGGTAGTAAGTGGATAGGTAGGCTAGAGTGGGGGGTTGGGTGTAATGGGGGGAGTGGGGTAGGAGTAGGGTGGTAGGGGTAGGGTAGGTAGGAGGTAAGCGTGGTAGGGGATGGGTGGGTAGGGGGTAGGGTATGTATAGGTAGGGATAGAGTAGGGTAGGAGGTAAGGCGTGGTAGGGTGGGTGGGTAAGGTAGGTTGGAGGAAAGGTGGTTGGAGAAGGATAGGGGGTAGGGTAGGGTAGGTATGGGATAAGGTAGGTGGGGTAGTGATAGTTATTAAAGGTAAGGGTGGGGGTAGGGTAGGGTGAGGGGGTAGTGGTAGGGTGGGGGTTGGGGTAGGGTGGGTAGGGTAGGTAAGGGTAGCGGTAGGGTAGCGGTAAGGGTACGAGTAAGGTAGGGTGGGTAGGTTGAGGGGTGGGTTGGGATGGGCAATTGAGGGGTAGGTCAACTTGGGGTAGGGTAGGATGGATCATAGCTGAAAATTGAAAAATTAAATGGGTCAATCTAGATCACGATCCATCTGTCAAAATAATTGGATCATAGATCAGATCATGATCCATTGGCTAATGGATCAAATCCATGATCCACTTAATTGGATCAGTGATCTGTTGGATCATGATCCAAATCCAATCCAATCCATCCATTGACAGCCCTAATTTAGATAAACGAGGATATAACACGTGTATCCTATAAACTTTATTAATAAATCAAAATAAAAGTAATTTATTTATAAAATAACTTGTGACTAGGGTTTCTGTTTCGAAAACCCAGAATATCACTTTTTACCTTCAATTTCTCTGATCTCTTTTTATCCAACCGTGTTTTTCTACTTTTAATTTATTATCAAAGTTTTTCATCCCCAAGTAACAAATTTTTTAAACTCAGTTATTTAAGAAATCACATGTAATACACACGGGTAATAAACTAGTACACACACATATATAGAGAGAGAAAAAAAAACATGGTTCAAGAGAATACCACTCATCATGCATTGCACTAGAATGTATCACCTTTAGAATAACCTTTTAATTTTTTTTTCCATAAACATGGTTTAATTAACATTATAAACATGATATGTAAATTTCACAGACATTCACATCTTCTAACTCTTTAAAAACGATCTTTAAAGTTTTTTTCATAAACATGTTTTAATTAACATTATAAATATGATATGTAAATTTCACATACATTCACGTCTTCTATCTCTTTAGAAATGATGTGAGCATACAGTTACATAAATGCACTTAGAATGTGTTAATTGCGTGAATTTAATTAATATATGCAAAGATGCTAAGTGTTAAATCTTGATATTTATATACAAAATATCTCACACATCTCTTCTTGGTTATGTCTAAAGTTTCTTGTAGCCATCCATTATTTTAGTTTTCTTTGTTTATGATTCAATAAAAGATTTTATTATCTTTAAAAAAGAATGTAGTCCGATTTTAAGCTTTGAAATATGTTGGATTCTTATTTTCTTGCACACTCCTGCTATCCTTGTTTGGTGGAATCTTATTACGTATAGTAACGTAAATAATGTATTTTAATTGTTTGAATTGTATTGGCTAATAATTGATTATTTGCGTTTAGAACTAATCTTACAAAATTTTTTAAAAGCTAAACAGCATAAATTATTTGCTAAATAATTGATTATTTAGTAATTTACAAGTTAAAAAGCAAATTAAAACTTAAAAACTGATTATTTGACAATTGTGATAACAAACAGTCAAACACTGAAAGAGCGTTTGGTTCGCAGATTTTTTTCTCTAGGATTTGCATAATGCAGCATTTCATTTGTCTGAATTTTGTCAAAGAATGTACATTATCTTTTAAGTAAATTTACTAATCTAAAGAATGTAATGTAAGTGAGATTTAAAATCTTAAAGGAGGGGACTGAGTTTTTAAATTAAAAAAGAAGAAAGAGATTTAATTAATCCTGAGATTTTAAATCTTCATTGAAATTTGTGGCAGAATTCTAAATATTTTATTACAAGTATTATCTAATTATTAATTTCCAAAATCTGCAACACTTCTCATAAAACCAAACACCCCTTTTTGGGAATAAGCAATCATTTTTAACCAACCGAACAAGTAAATAATAAATAAAAAATACTACTTACTAACAAACTTATCGGCAATTTTTACCTGCCGAATGAATGCATTGGCCCTATAACCTAATGGAAAAAACACCGCATCTTATGTGGCTTCATATATGACATACATTTCGAAAGCAAAAGTAATCAGAAATAAAAATCTGTATCTCATGCAAATAAATTATACAATGTTTGATGACAAAAGAAGCGCCATCTACGGCAAAACCACCATGGGAATTGGATATCAAAAATATATAACAATCAAAACATAAGTAATCTCAGCTCACCATCGAGCTTCTAAGGCTTCCATGTACCGTAATCGGGCCATGGTTTTCTTCTACGTATGCACACAAAATCATACAAGCAGTAAAAGAGAACACCAGAATGGAAAAATTGAAGCTTTTTCCGATTAATCAGAATGAGAAAGAGAAAGTAACTCAAGGAAGAATAGAATACACAAGTAAAAGAAAAAAAAAATAAACCGAAAACCCTACAAAATAAACGGAGGTTGAGAATCCAACCTGTGTTGCAACTCCTTGACCTTCAATGAAAGCTCAGATTTCTGTTCCTTGTAATTCTGAAGCAAATAATCCTTCCCTTCTATCAATTCCTTCAACTCTCCTACTTCCCTTTTCAACATCTCGATTTTATCGTTTTCGCTTCCTCCTCTTACTTTATCTAGCGAGTCCAAGCTGCTCTCAACGTCTAGATACCCATTTACGTTTGTATGTCCATATGGCTTTTCAGTGGGTCCTGGTTGTCCCACACAAATATCGGCAATTGCCTTCCTTAGCCTCTGAATTTCCCTCTCCGAATCAAAGAGGTCCCTGTTTGCAGCCTCCAGCTGCGATTGCAGATGGGCAGAATGCGAAAGGTGACTGCTCAAAGAGTTCTGCAGGTCGGCAATCTGAGCCTGCATTTCCAGTATCATGTCATCCCGTCTTTTTAACTGCTGTCTCAGCTTCTGGATTACTTCCCGCTTGCTGAAAATATCAGAACCTGATTCTGAGACACATGGAGAGTCGGAGCTATTTGAGTGGTGGAATGGCTTCTGGGGTAGCTCCAGTCTGTCGGGTGAAGACGCCCACATCACACCATTCTCTTTGTTGTATAAGGGGGCTGAGACAGTCACTAATGGGAGTGCCATCTCAGGTTCAGTATGCAAATGGCCGTTGTGTTGTGGCTTAGCCTCTGTCTCTGCCTCGCCTTCGGTTCCTGTTTAAAATATGAATAAGGGACAATGGTGCCACAATAAGATTTGTCATGGTATCTATCATTCTTACACACAAAAATAAAAAATAATTAATAGCTGTCATTTTTCCGTGTGTACTCATCTTTACTTGCTAGCATGTCTCCGTTGGTGGTTGTTTGTGTTTCAGTTTAAATTAGCTAAATTTATGGATTATTTTGTTATGAGTTTCTGGCTTTGATATTTCGATGATTTTTCTTTGTTTAGTAATTGTCTATCTTATTTAAAAGGGAAAATTACCAAAAAAGGTAATATAAAATACAGAA
>JAANYP010001621.1:157472-247980 GCA_020465985.1 Centrapalus pauciflorus | reverse complement strand
TCCATCATAGACGGTACACAAAGTATCCCACATCTCCTTTGCTGTCTTCATTTTCTCCACCTGCTTGAACACATCATCAGGGAGAGAAATGACCAGGTTGTTTCTGGCCTTTGCATCCAGAGCCACCAATCTCTTGTCTTCATCAGACCATTGAGCTTTAGCTTTCTCAAAGGTCCTGATTTCAGGGGCAGCTCCTTCAACCGCTGGAGTTATAGTAGTAACAGAGGTTGGCACATAGGGACCCTCCATCACTATCTCTGGCAGTTGTACATCCAGATTCTCTAAGTAGAGCAACATTCTGCACTTCCAACCAGAGAAGTTTTAATGATTAAATTTTGGAGGCTTGCCCATAGAGCCATTGTCATAGTAAGAAGAATTTGCAGCACTGTTGTCCATGGAAACTTGGGAGAATGAGAGATCTAGAATGACACACACTCTAAACTGCTCTGTAGACCAGTTGTGGTCCCAGAGGTTCAAAAGTTATGTTTATAAGCTGTAAGCGGGGGTGAATAACAAGCAATTTAAAAACTACACACTCTTTTCTCAATGTTTTTATGTATTATCAACAATTTGTTAATTACAAACAAGCTTGAATGCGGAATAGTTCAAGCTGAGATGACAGATACAACAGTATGCTTACTAGTCTAAGACAGACTCGAACTAGTATACAATGAATACACTCACTAAGAAGCACTCACTGTGTTTACAAGACTTAAGGAACAGCTTAGGTAAAACAGCTTAGACACACATATGCTGGTTTACAGAAGACTTGCATGCATGAAGATCACACTTGCACGTTCACTCTTGGTTTAAGCACTTAGCTTTCTTCACATTTCTTTCTGACCTTAGAAGCTTCCTTTTAAACTCACTTAGAGGATCTCAGAGAAACATCTTCATTGGACATAATGAAAAGGAAAAGTCTTGTTAAAAAGACAACATAACCTTTTCTGCACTTTTCTGAAAAGCAGACTTGTCTTCATATGTGCAGAACTTTTGTCTTTTTACTTTGTCTACTGTTGCATTGCCTTTAACTAAATTAGGAATGTCAACTTTGCGTCTTTCTTCCCTGTAAAGGCCTATTTTGATATAAGAAAAAGGTCTGTCACCCTTTTTCAAATATCCTTTTGTCTTCATGTTACAGAACAGCGTGGGCAGACTGAGCAGTTCTGTTTTCCACTTTGTCTTCGACTTTGTAAACTGATCTTGTAGTCAAAAACAATACATGATGACTTGGAAACAAATTCCATAAAGTGTTTAGCCTGTTCACAAAGAACAGGTTCTGTTCACAAAGAACAGAACACTTTAAAAATGCCCAAGCTGCTCAACAGTGTAGAGCAGCGTAGACAGTTTATGTCCAGCCTGTTCAGCAGACAGAGCAGCTTGGACAAACTGTCTTAGTTGCAACACATGCAACATATAGAACAGCTTTAGACTGATATTGCAAATCATTTTCAGGTTTCAATAAGGCATATAACAGGCCTTAAATTCAACCTTCAAATGCATCAACAGGTTTGATTATAAAATCTCCCCCTCAGATGTAGAACATGTTTGACTGAGGCCTTTTTGTGCCTAACAAAAAGAGACATTGGACAATTTGTGGAGAAATGTCAAAGCTAAACACCAACAACCCTATGGTATTATTGCAACCTCTTCCTATCCCAGAATGGAAGTGGGACCATATTAATATGGATTCCATAACCAAGTTGCCTAAGACTCATCATCAACATGATTCCATTTGGGTCATTGTTGATCGACTAACCAAATCCGCTCACTTCATACCTATCAGGGAAACCTATTCTGTGGATCGTCTAGCTCAAATTTACTTGAATGAAAATCATCACGAGACATTGTGTGCCCAAGTGGTCTTGGTACTCGTATCGCAATGAGTACTGCATATAGACCTCAATCTGACGGACAAAGCGAAAGGACAATTTTGACTCTGGAAGACATGTTGAGAGCCTGTGTCATGGATTTTGGTGGTAATTGGGACGATCACCTTCCATTAGTTGAGTTCTCATACAACAACAGTTACCACTCAACAATCAAAAGGGCACCATTTTGTTTCTTTATGGGAGAAAATGTAGGACTCCAACCTGTTGGAGGGAAACAGGAGAAACTCCATTGACGGGCCGGCTCTTATACAAGAGATCAATGAAAAGATACAACTTATTCGGCAATACATGAAAACGGCGCAAGATCAACAAAAGAACTACCATGATCGCCATCACAAAGCAATAGAGTTTCAGAAAGACGATTGGGTCTATTTAAAGGTGTCTCCGATGAAAGCTGTCACCAGTTTTGTTAAGCGAGAAAAGCTATCTCCTCGGTTTGTATGACCCTTTCGGATACTTGAGAAGATTGGAAATAAGTCCTATCACTTTGACTTACCGGAAGAACTATCAGGAGTTCACCCCGTTTTCCAGGTGAGGTACTTAAGGAAAAGTCTGGTGCCCGAAAGGGAACCTTGGACTGATCACTCAGAAATAATGGTTGACGAATGACTAAGGTTTGTTGATGAACCGGAGAGCATACTTGAGACCAAAGTCAAGAAACTCCGAAACAAGAAATCAACATGGTGCTGGTCAAATGGAAGCATCACAGGGAAGCTAACCACACTTGGGAGTCTGAAGAGGACATGAAGACCAAGTACCCAAGTTTGTTTAGCACAACATAACTTCGCGGACGAAGTATAGGCGTGGTGGAGCCCATGCTGTAACATCCCAAATTTTAATGTATGTGTTATTTACAATTAAGACTGAATTAATGTATAAATTCAATTATCATTTCAATTTAAGCAAATTTCGTTCACAATTTTAAATAAGGAAAATAATGAGGAGATATCCTCATCCTAGTTTTTCGAGCAAGCAAACAACAAGGAACCGTCATCGGTAGAATATACATCAATCATCGATCGAAATAGTTTATAAATGACAATGATGATGAGAAATTATCATTGTTGTTTTCTGAGCAAGCATAACAATAAGGAACCGACATAAGACATATAAAACAGTTTAAATTAGAAAATTTCAAAGTCAAAGGGTGTGAAATGCAATTAAGGGAAAATAGAAATAAATATGTGGAATATGTGAACAACCGTTCACTTTTAAAAATTCACTCACTCTCTCTCTCTACTTGTCTCTCTCACTCTCTCTCTCTAAACAGCCCACGACTTCATCATCAAGAACATCAAAATCCTTGAAATTTAGAGTTTAAATTCTGAATACAAGTTGCAAATAAGGACCTATAACCACTGCAAGCAACTATTCAAGGTAAAACTTGCTCAGATTTACAATTTTTTGAGTTTTGTGTTTGGTTTTGGGTGTGAACCGAACCAAAGATTAAGGTTCCCAATGTTATTGCATGTTATAGATTATTTTGGATTTGTTTATATCAAGCAATAGTGAAGCTATGTACCAAATTTAAGCTCTTAATTCGAACTATAAGTTGGATTTTCAGAAATCACTATATGTTTTAGTGTGTGTGTTCGTCAATATGGAAGAAATATGGACAAAAGTGTCTGATTTGGTACATATATGGCTATGTTTAAGTTAAATAGTGTTAAAAGAGTACATTTAAGCTTATATCATTAGTTTTCAGTCACTAACATGCATAAAATGGTCAAAGTGAAATTTTGGAAAATAAGTAGAAATGTATAAGTATGAAATACGGATCTGAAGAACATAATTCGGATCATCTGAATTTCGGACCTATTCACAACTCGGATCCATCCAACTTTGATTCATATCCGAGTTCGGACCATATGCAATCTCGAATGGAAAATCTTGAAAATCATTAAGTATAGACACTAATTTCAGATCAACAGATCATCCGACACTAGTACAAAAATGACCTATGGTCACGGTTTGTCCAAACTGCCTAGCCACAGTTTTTGTTATTGACGTGGCTAACGGGTCATATATGAAGTTGTATTATTATGATAGCCACAGTTTATTTCAATAACTGTGACCATTGCAAATCATATTCAAACCTTAAGCCATAATATAACATAAGGATCGTGACAAAGACTTGTCACGGTTTATAAAAAGCAAACAAGTGACTATTAATAGTTAAACAATTAAACATGATGACTAGATTTGTTATATGTGTCTAAAGGTAAACAATAGTCATGGTAAAAAAATGTGACAATAAGTATTTTATGCCTATGACTTAATTTGTTTTGTGTGGTTAAACGTAATAAATGGTCACAATTTTAAAAAACATGTCACTATAAGTAGTTTTGTTGTCACGGTTTAAAAAAGCGAAATGACTACTAGTAATCAATGGTTACAAATTAATTTTTTGAAATCTCTAAAAGTAAACAATAGTCATGGTAAAAGAAAAACATTATGACTAGAATAATTTAGTTTCTTATGAATGTCTAAAAATAAACAACATTCATCGCAAAGAAAAAAAATGTAACTATAACCATCATATGGTCACGTTATAATTTGTTTTGTGTAGCTAAAAGTAATTATTGTTTAGAGTTTAAAAAAGCATATCACTATAAGTATTTTTTTGTCACGATATAAGAAAAATAAACATGTTAAAATTAGTATTTATAAGTAATTTGTAATTTGTTATATATTTATCTTAAAGTTAATAATTTAATAATGTTTGATCTATTTTATTTATCAAATTTTACTTTTTGTCATCAAACTAATAAATTTAAAAATATACACTTATAACAATTAATAGTTTCATATGTAAAAGATTATAAAGTGTTTATACTATTTAAAAAAAACTAACATAACTCATTTAGTTTTACACCATCTCAATTATTTACTAGTTTGACCACAATTATGTCAAAAATCAATTATATTATCATCATTCAAACTAATTTAAAAATACATCAATCCATCCTAGTTTGAACAAACTCCACATGAAACATCTACTTTAACATCATTCTTATTAGAATCAGTTTTAGATTGATGAATTAAATATGTCTAGGGAATATTTTGTAATTAAATACATAGTTGACTTTTGGCTATAAATATAATATTCATTTGTAAATGTCATAGTACTGACATTCTTGATTTTGCACGGAAACAACTAGCATTTAGGGCTACAGTGTTCGTTGAAGTTCATACTCTCCGTAATCCTCATTTGATGTTATAGTCATTCGGTTAGTGTTTGAATTGTGTTGTTAATTGTTTTATATTGATTGTTTGATTGATTAAATTTGAATATCAATTGCTATCAGAGCCTAGAAATGGAATTTTGATTGATTTTTTGAAAAAAGTTTCACTGTTCCATCGGATTTTTGGAAAATTTGAAAAACCCGTGGGGTTTTTGATTCTGTGAGTGATTGATTGTGAAATTTTGATCGAAGGTAAAGGATTGAAAAATGTTGGTACATCCCGTGTGACGATAGCAGTCTAAGTGGTCTTACATTGTGATTTAGCATGTGTTTGCTATAAATATATTATATATGATTGATGCTTATTAGTGTTTGTATGTTTGAACTTGATGTAACGTATTACAAAAGTTCAAACATAAAGTTCAAAGATAAAATCAATCATAAGGTAATATCATAAGTTTTATCACTTGAGAGTTTAAGTATTTTGGCTAGATTCGAATTTCTTAAGGGAATACATTCGAATCTGAGATAGATTCGAATGAGTCCATAGATTCGAATAGGCTAGATTCGAATCTGTCAATATGGACAGATTCGAATGGGCCTTGGGCCAGATTCGAGGTTGGCCCACAACAGACTCGAATCAGGGTCTACAATTAGGGATAGACTCGAATAATTAGACGACTTTTTGCAGAATTCGTGAGGAATTAAGCAAGAGGCGATCTCGAGTTTATCAGCTAGGTGAGTGCCGTTTCGGAGAGAATTAGTACGTAGGATCGTTCGTGTGTCGTTCGTTCAGCGTCTAATAGTCTCCGTGTTCCGTTGGTTGAGAGTTGTCCGTCTAACCGTCAACGAGGATTCCGCACTCGTTCACGGATCCGCGTCTAGATAGATCTTGCAGTCGTAGACCTTACAAGTGGTATCAGAGACTCGTTAGTGTTCTTGGTGTTCTTCATGTTCATCAGATACATTCTAGGTTTCTTGACGCTAGTTGGACGGTTTTGCTCTCAAAAACGTGTTTCTGAGCTTAGCAAATTCATATTCGGGAAACACTTTGTGGTTTTTCACGTTTTTGATCGAAATCATTATTTTTCGTTTGAAAAATAGTGATTTAATCTGTAAAACGTCAAAAAATCAACGTGTTAGCCGTTTTTCGAGTTTGCGGCGCTCGAATCTATAGGGGTAATTAGGGTTTCACTCTAGTCTCGAGTCTAACCTAAATACGCTCCTTTCGAGTCAATTTCAGAGAGTTTCGAGTCTACTTTGTTTCGAATCTGTTACTTCATTCGAATTGGATCTCGAGTCTGTGTTGTTTCGAGTTTATTTCGAGTCTGTTACTGTTTCGATTCTGTGCTTCGACTCTGCTGACATTCGAATCTGCTGAGCCTTCGAATCTAAGGACCATCGAATCTAAGGAGTTGTTCGAATCTGACATAATTTCGAATCTAATTGACTTTTAAGACTTAATCGAATTTAATCTCAACAGATTTAATATTAATTAGTTTCGAATCTATCTAGATTCGAATAAGTTAGTCTAAATCAGTTTCGAATTAAATTAATTAAGTTCAAATTCAATTTGTTTCAGAAAAGAAGTCAAATCTTCAGAAATTCCTTGAGATGGATCACGAAGTTGGGAAGGCAAATGCACCGCCCAAGCTGATGAAAGTTGAGGACTATTACTGGTGGAAGGACAGATTTACAGATTTTGTACGATTCAATGATATGCGCATGTGGGTGTGCATAGATGAAGGGTACATTCCGCCAGTATCTGAAGTTGAAGGCCGTCAAAAGGTCTTGTCATATCAGATGATGAAAGAGGATGACAAGAAACTATTTGAAGCTGAAAACAAAGCTTTCTCCATAATCCGTATGGCTTTACCTCAAGATATTTTACACACATTTCGGACTCAAAGGACGTCGAAGGAACTTTGGGAGTCTCTCCAGAAAAGGTGTGAAGGTAATCCTCGGGTGCGTAGAAAGCGTACAGAGCTGTTGACCCAACAGTTTGCGATTTTCAAGGCTATTAAGGATGAACAGTTGGATGATATTATCACAAGGTTCTATCATCTGATAACGGAACTTGAAAGTCATGGAATTGAGTATTCGGACACTGACAAGAACAACAAGCTTCTTGATGCCCTACCAGCCAAATGGGCTATGTACGTGGCAATGATTAAGCTGAATGAGGACAAATATTATGCTCAATCACTTGATGACATTGTGGGAACGTTGAGGGCATATCACTTCGAGATGATTAAGGCTGAGACTGATTACGAGCAAGTCCAGAATCCGGCTATGTATTTTGGAAAGACATCTAAATCATCAGTGACAGCTGAACCGAAGAGTGCTACAGCGTTTTTCACCGGAGAAACGTCATCGCCACCAGAGTCCGAAGACTCACTGAATCGCGCGTTCTTAGGGTTAGGAAGATCGGAAGAACCGCAACCTCAAGTCCATCAGGCACCGACAAGTCAGAGCTATTCGAAGATGCCGATGAGCGCAAAGTCCGCAGAAGAACATTTGAATCTGCTTGCTTCCTTTGTGGCAGCTTATGGAAATTGTGTTCAAGGGAAAATCAATGACCCAGCTCTATGGGATGAAGATTACGATCAGGTCGACCCTGATGACTTAGAGGAAATGGATCTTAAGTGGCAACTGGCCATGGTGACCCAGAGGGTTAAAAGATTCATTAAGAGAACTGGAAGGAATTTGCAGATAAATAACAAGGGGATCGGGTTTGATAAGTCCAAGGTGAAATGCTATAATTGTCAAGGACTAGGACACTTCGCAAGGGAGTGCCAGAGGCCAAAGGTAGAGACCTACCAGGGACAGAGCCAACATCAGGGACAATTCCAAAATCAGTCCCAACAAAGATACCTTCCGAGTTCCTCATCTGGTCAAGCCAATCTAGCGGGACTACTATCCAATGTCACTTCTGACAGACAGCTAGATGGTACCTATGACTGGAGTTCACATCCTGAGTCAAATGCTTGAGCTTTCATGGCTGAAGTTACTGAGAATGGTTGTGAAGAAGACGAGCAGACCACAAGGGACAGAAGTCCGATGTGGGTAGAGAAGGCGAATGATCAGACCGTGCTGGAGTTTGCTGCTCAGATGGCCAACGTGGAATCTGATAACTCTAAGGTTAGTCTTTCTTATTCTCTATTTTCAGAATTATGTGCTTTGTGTGCTACTTCTAATGATAGGTTAAATCTAGTCTTAGAATCACATAAAACCATATCTGCTCAAAATGATAACTTAAAAATAGAAAATGCTAGCCTAAATGATATAAAGCAAGATTTAAAAGAAAAGCTTAAGGCTGATGCTCAAGACGTGGTAGTTCTAAAAGACAAACTCAGCGAGCAGTGTGTTAGGATAGAACTAATGTATGAGCACGTAGAGGCCTTAACTAAAAGTCTTAAGGACAAGGATATAAAGCTAGCCGAGACCAAGGTTAAGGTAGCAGAGGCAAATAGCAAGCTGGAAAAGTTTAGGAATTCGAGCCTAAACCTAGGAAAAGTCTTAGATGCCCAAAGACAGTCTAAGAAGCCTGTAGGTCTAGGTTTTCACGAAATTCCTCCACCATTCAATGCGAACTATGTGCCTCAGCCTCAGGAGAAAACTGACAAGTCAGTAGACTTAGAGGACCTACCTGAACCGACACCTGAGCCTACAGTTGATAATACACCTAAGGTGGTTGACTCAACCGTCAAGGTCAAGAAAGTGAAATTTGTGTCTTCCTCCAGTGAAACACCTGCAGGAAAACAGAAAATTTCATGGGCTGACCAGGTCGAAGAGACAGACACTGTAGATGTACCAAAGGAGTAGACACTAGTGAGACACCTAGATCTAAGGGAACAACCAAAAAGTCCATGGATAAGATGTCTTGCTTTAGATGTCACGAGAAAGGGCATGTTGCTTCTCACTGTCCACTTAGGAAAGCAGATGTTACCCCTAAGACAGTGAACCCAACACCTGTTAAGCCCTCACCCAGTGTGGCAAGCAGCAGTAGTTCTCAACCTACCAAGAAAACTGTGCAGGCCGCACCCAAACAAGTTGTGAAAACCACACCGGTTAAGGTTGGACCAAAGGAAGTGATTAGGACAAATTCACCGAATCGTGTCATTAATCAATCTAGGTCAGCACCACAACAAGTCTATAGGAGCACCACACCTAGCAGGTCACATACTCCAGTTAGGTCTCATACTCCAGTTAGACAGTATGCACCGGTAAGAGCTCAAGGATCACAGTCAGAAATGGCATTTAATAGAAATTATTCTAGAGCTCCACAACAAATGCCTACACCACGGCAAAGAGTGAACTTAAATCACTCGGCACCACAACTGAATTCAGTTCAAAGGCCCAAGTCACCTGAACGGCGAGATGGGTACTTGAAAGAGTTCACGTATGTGGACGAGAATGGTATTACCAAGTCAGTCATGGCTTGGGTTCCCCGTGATAACTAACCTATTTTCTTTCATGTGCAGGAGATAACTACCGGTCCAAACAACAAGTGGTTCGTCGACAGTGGTTGCTCCAGGCACATGACGGGGGAAAGAAGTCTTCTCACAGACTTCAAGGGGGGTAATAGGGGATTTGTATCATTCGCGGGTAACAAGGGTGGAAATATCACTGGAACTGGAGAAGTCACTAATGGGACGATTACTTTGGATCAAGTTTATCACGTTGATAAACTGGTTCATAATCTCATTAGTGTCTCTCAAATCTGTGATAAGAAGAACTCAGTGTTATTTACTGACACTGAGGCGTTAGTGCTAAAGCCTGGATTCAAGATACCTGAAGATTGGATATTGATGCGGGCGCCAAGGAAGAATGACTTGTACATGCTCGATATGAACAAGCCAGATACTTCGATGGGTCCGATCTGCTTACTATCAAAAGCTTCAGAGACGGAGTCCGTACTGTGGCACAGACGCATGGCTCACCTGCACCTGAGGAAGATGAATTACATTACGAAGCATGGACTGGTGCAGGGTGTGCCCATGAAAAGTTTTCAGTTCGAGGATAAGTGTCTACCTTGCATGAAGGGCAAACAACACAAGAAGACACACAAGTCCAAGAAGCAGAATTCCATAGCCTCAACATTCGATCTGTTGCACATGGACCTTTTCGGCCCAATCAACAAAAGGAGTATTGGAGGTAGTTGGTACTGCTTAGTTATCACCGACGATTACTCACGTTTTTCTTGGGTTTTCTTTTTAGGTACGAAGGACGAGACGGCTGCAAGGCTCATCGGGTTCTTGGACCAAGTGGAGAACTCATACGGAACTAGGGTTAAATGTATTCGTAGTGATAATGGAACTGAATTCAAAAACACTGTAATTGGTGTATATTGCCTATCAAAGGGCATCGTGCATCAATTCAGTGCACCATATGAACCTCAACAGAATGGGGTGGCCGAACGTAAAAATAGAACTTTGATTGAGGCTGCAAGGACTATGCTTTCGGATTCAAAGCTTCCTACCATGTTTTGGGGGAGGCAGTGAATACCGCGTGCCACATTTTAAACCGAGTCCTTACAGTCAAATCATTGAACAAAACATGCTATGAAATTTTGAATAAACGGCCACCTAACTTAACTGGATTCGAACCGTTTGGAGTACCATGCACACTTTTAAGAACAAAACATCAACCGAAGTTTGGTGAAAAGGCTGACGAAGGATACTTCCTAGGTTATGTGCCAAACTCACCAAACAAACGGGTGTTTAACAAAACAACTGGTATTGTGGAGATTGTGTATAACATTGAAGTCACAAGTTACACACATGAACCCCAAACTGGTCCGGAATGGATATTTGACTATGATAAGTTGTTTGAGTCATTAACATTCCTCTGGATGATAATGCAGGTACAATCGAGAAGGACTTGGCGACGTTGCATCTGAACGACGATGGCCAAATCTTTCCAAGGACCACGTTCGAATCTACGTCCGAGCCTACTGCGACTGTAGATGGGTCTCCAGAAGTTGCTGATCAAGAGGCACCTACCACTGAGAATCAGACTCAAGCTTCAAGTTCTAACTCTGAGGAAAACGTCCGTGAGGAGGAAAATGTAGAAGCTGAGCCTGTTCCCCTTTAGGTGAAATAGGATCCAACTTAGGAGATAATCTAAGGGTTGATGAAATAGAGACCTCTAGGATTAACAAGAACCATCCAATAGAAAGCATCATAGGAAATCCTAACGAGGGTGTGAGGACTCGGAGTAGTGTAAATAACAACATTGTGTTGTTGTCGATGATAAACGACTCCGAGGCATATCACACATGTCTATATTCGTGTTTCATATCGCAAGTAGAGCCCAAAAATGTGCAAATGGCACTTAAGGACAACTCTTGGGTTGAAGCGATGCAGGAAGAACTTTCACAATTTAGGAAACTAGAAGTGTGGGAGTTAGTTCCGTTACCTCGAGGGGAGATTGCAATAGGAACCAAGTGGGTTTTTAAGTGCAAAAGAGACGATCGGGGTATAGTCACGCGCAACAAGGCGAGATTAGTTGTAAAGGGTTTCAACCAAGAGGAAGGAATCGATTACAACAAAGTTTTTGCACCAGTAGCAAGGCTGGAAGCCATTAGGTTGTTTCTAGCGTTTGCCTCCTTCAAAGGCTTTAAGGTATATCAACTGGACGTTAAGAGTGCTTTCCTGTATGGGAAAGTGAAGGAGTTGGTGTATGTAGAACAACCGCCCGGATTTACAGATCCAAAATATCCTGATAGAGTATATCGCTTAGATAAGGCTCTTTATGGATTACATCAGGCACCTAGGGCGTGGTATGAGACTTTTTCCAACCATCTTTTAGAAAACGGTTTTGAAAGGGGTAGGATAGATAGTACTCTATTTGTGAAGAGGAAGGTAGAACACTTTATCTTGGTACAAGTGTACGTCGATGATATCATTTTTGGATCATCAGACGAACAGATGTGCAAAGATTTCGAAAAGGTGATGAAGTCTAAGTTCGAGATGAGTGCTATGGGGGAGTTGAATTTCTTTTTAGGGTTACAAGTTGACCACAAGAAGGGGGATGTTTATCCATCAGACGAAGTATGTCTATGACATATTGGAACGTTTCGGGATGGAAGGAACAAAATTGACTGCCCATTTCAGCACGCCGATTCAAGTGAATCACAATCTCGGACCGGGTACTGAAGTGATACCGATGTGGATCCGACTTTATATCGGGCCATGATTGGATCACTTATGTATTTAACTGCTTCAAGACCTGACATCATGTTTGCTGTGTGTATTTGTGCTAGGTTTCAAGCTAATCCGAAGGAGATGCATTTGAAAGCTGTGAAGCGGATTCTACGATACCTCAAGTCGAAAACCGAAGGCTGGGACTTTGGTATCACCGGGGGAGAGCTAGATTTTGGAAGCGTTCACGGATTCTGACTACGAGGATGCAGCTGAACGCGAAATTCTACAACTGGAGGTTGTCAGTTCCCTAGGAGGGAGTGGTATCGCTGGCAATGCAAGAAACAAAATCTAAAGCCATGTTTCAAACTGTGCGAGGCCGAGTATGTGCTGCTGTAGGTGCTGCGCACAAGGTTCTGTGGATACAACGACAATTGCGGGATTACGGTTTGGCTTACACTCAAACTCCTATTAGGATAGACAATCAATCTACAATTGCTATAACTAATAATCCAGTTAAACACAGTAAAACAAAGCACATAGACATAAGGCATCTTTTTATTCGTGATTGTGCTGAAAAGAACTTAATCAAACTGGTAAAGGTGGCAACAGAAGATAATAATGCAGATTTATTTACCAAAGCGTTTGATAAGTCACGGTTTGAGTATTTAATTCAACTGAATGGAATGCGCAACCCAGAGTAATTTGACCTTAGTAGTAGTAAGTTTATTTTCTTTTAGAGTCGTAGTATTTCTTTCTTCTCAGTAATCTGCTAATTTAGGAAAGTTTCTATTTTTATTAAGTTTCTATCTTTAGTAAGTTAGTAGGTTAGCTTATTTTACTGCTTTTCTTATGAAAAAATAAAAGAAAAAAAAGAGAAAATTACAAAAATACAAAAAAAGAGAATATCAGAAAAGGAGTTAAGTCTTAGATACATAGGTTCAAAGTGACGAAAATTAGCACCGTCGTTACAGACTATAAGTATTTAGGCTTTCACACATATTGCAACTAAATCCTAAGTGTTATACTTTACTTAGTTTGATGTGTTGGTAGGCATAATACATATAGGGAATCTCAAAGCTAATAAAATATTCTAGAAATAGTCAAGCGTGTCACTAACTTAGATATATGACCAATCGGTCTTAATTTTTATGTACAAGACATACAAACATTGAGTCTAAATGAGGTATGCAAACTTTCTGGGGATGTATGGAAACATCAAATACATCTTAAAATGGAATGAATAGAAAAATCATATAAAACTGAGAGTCGAAAACATGCAACTCTGTTGTACGTAAGTACAGACCTGTTGTCTCTGTTTAGATTCGGGTTAGCAGATATGTCGCTCTGTTGTACGTCAGTACAGACCTATCACCGCTGTCTGCTAACTTTAAAAAATAAACCTTAAGTCGAACTAAGACACTTTGTTGTATGAAAATACAGACCTGTGTCCGATGTTTGTCTTTTAAAGAAAGTTTGCAAATACCAACAAGTTAGAATCTTTGTCTGTATGCCTTGATCATAAAAGTATGTCTATGTCTGCGTCACGTAAGATAATTTCCTGATAAATAAAAAGGCCAAGGGATATTCCGAAATGTAGAATGTTTAAAAGGGGCAAAATACCAACAATCGGCTAAATAGGTATGTCACGACAAACAAACAAAGGAATAAAAAATTCCTAAGTGTGAAAGTTTAAGTACTGAAAGTTAGTATCAGACATCGCTATCTGATTGAACCTTTCTTAGACTATACTCATCAAAAATATGTTGTTAGCTTAGATTGTAAATTTTTCTTAAGTCTAGGTTAAATTTTTTGGTCAAAATTTTATTTTACTTTATTTTATTTTATTTTTACCTTAGTTTATTTTATTTCATTTTAGTTTAGTTTAATTTTTTTTTTTAATTAGGTAAAAGGTCAAAAGTTACTGAGGGTGCATTCAAAGTTGGATAAAATAAACGATGCATGAACTATCTTGAGCTTAGGGTAAAAGAATTGGCATAGTTTATCTGGTTACACGATACCGTAGAAAAAAGTTGGAAAAGTTGAATTTATTTCAAAATTTTCGAAAATTTTTCTAAGTATTGGTGGTTTCGAATCTAAGACAGACTCGAAGCGGTAAGACTTCGAATCTGTCAGTAGATTCGAGTCTATGTTTAGAATCGAGGGTTGGTGGTATAAATAGGTCAACAGTGAAGTCATTTAAGACCTTACTGTTTTCGAATCTATACACTCGAGTCTACTGCGGCGATCTCGATTCTATTCTCGAATCTATCGTATTTCTTCTAAACGACATTTTGTCGACTCTCTTACTTGGTGTTTCGATTCTACCGATACATCTAGGTATAATCAACCGGATTGTACAAGATTTGTGTAGTTTTATGCACAATTTTAGACCAAATCGTCAAATTTTGAAGTTTTATAGGTCGAAATAGGGTTTTTGCTAAATTACCAAGATTGGACCTATAAAAGATCAAATTAAAAGCATAAATCATTGATTAGAACCTAGTTGAACTAATGTATGTGATTTACCAAGTTCAAAATGGTTAAAATCTTGGGTTCTTGTTGAAAACAATACCGACGGGACTTCGAGTCTGTTCTAGGACCTTCGAATCTGTTCATGGGTTTCTCGAATCTATCATTAGATTCGAGATGACCATGATATTCGAATCTGTCCATTAGACTCGAATAGGGACTCTTCGAATCTGTCCATTACATTCAAATATGGACACTTCGAATCTATTACTTTCGAATCTGTACTTTATTTATTTTGTTTAATTTAAATTTTATTAAACTTGTGGAAATTTAATTGTGTTAGATTTTGTATGTGAAATCATATATTTAGCAATTCATTCAACATTAAACAATTCATATGAACAATTATCAATCAAAACACATAACACCGAATGCTTTAATTGAGTAGAAAGATATTACATTGAGTTCATGGCTTTCTTGCAAAGCAATTCTCTTCTCTCTAATCAGATCTGCATGTGTGTGTGTAATCTTCGAATCTTTCCACACTCTCTTCTGTCAGATCTCTTCCAAAATAGAAATACTACTTCTATTTATATACACAATATAACTATTGTGTATTTACAATAAATTCCCCTGAACTATTACAAAATATTGTTTTCAACTCTACTTATAATTGTACCCAACATTGTATTTAAAAAGGTACAAAATAAAACAAATTTGAATTTAAACAAGTTTATTGATTTTTTAATGAGTCTAACAGTTTTATTTATTGTGCAGATATGGCGGTTCGCGCTTTTGTCCCTAAGCATAATATGGTCCTTAATCCAGACATGAATCTCCCTGAGGCGCAGGGATTCCGTGAAGTACTGGATTTTCTAGCTGAATCAAGGATCGGACATGCACTATGGCATAATGTGCAGCTAGTGTTACCCTACATCCGTCAATTTTATGACCATTTGCAAGTAGACTGCTCGGTCACTCCGACAGTTCTACGCACTTGCATTGAAGGACAGCCGTTAGTATTTTCGGCTGATATGATTCGTCAAGTGCTGCAGTTGGGCACTCAGGAACAAGAAGCTGGTCCTATAGAATTTCCGATGAATATAAGGCAAGCGGCCTTTCAAAGAATGGGGTACAGCCTCGATGTGACAAAAGTGTCATACATGAAAAGTGGATTGATAGGACAATGGAGGTTTTTGGCGCATGTATTTATGGTGTGCTTTGCTGCGAAAAAGGCAGGGTTTGACTATATTGTCGCGAAGATTCAATCGGGGATTGTCGCAATGGTGTATAATCGCCCATATAGTTTTTCAGAGATGATCTTTTCGGAATTTGTTCATCAGATATCTGCTCCCGAAAATCAGCAGTTTTTGCTCTATCCGAGATTCATTATGATGTTGATCAGACACTTTTTGCCGAACTTGCCAATAACAAATGACTTTCAGAGTGTTGCCATCCTGGACAAAAGGATTTTCGCTGATTGTTCCTCACACCGAGGAAGATTGGCTGTTCCTGTTGCTCGTCCATTGTTCGGAGCTATTGTGGATAGGGATTTTCAAGCCCCGGAAGATGCCAACTGGGCAGGGGTCGTTGAGTTTCCACAACAACAACAACAGCAACAACGTCAACAGCAACAACAACAGCAACGTCAACAGCAACAACAGCCTCGTGCTCGGCCACGTGATCCAAGACGCCGACAGAGACCAGCAGCGAGTCAAATTCCGGCAACCAGGCCTTCGACAAGCCAGCAACCAGAAGTTACAGAAGCCGGGCCCTCAAATATTCAAGAAGCTGGGCCCTCAAATGTTGCGAGAGAAGCTGAACAGCTAAGCCAGACGCTTAATGAAATTTGGGAGGCAGGGCCTCATGCCAATGAAGATGTTGCAGCAGCATTGGTTGGTGAGCTGCTTAGTCCACCAGCAGATGAAGATGATATTTTTAGAGATGTGGAGGAATACGAGCCAGAAGGGGCAGATGACGGATTAACATCTTCGGAAACCGAGTCAGAATCAGCGGAAGTTCCGGCAGCTGCAGTTCCTGATATTCAAATTGGAACTTATGGTTCGAGATTGATTATAAATGAAGGTGGTTCGAGGAGGCGCGTGAACAGGGAATTGGAGGAGTCTGATTTTGAAGAAGAGGAAGTTGCTCAACTAGTGACTAGGCAACGAGCCAAACGTCACAGGTTCATGCAAGGATCATCTTCAGCTCCTGTAGATCAACCAGAAATTCCACAACATCAAGAACCTCAAACCACCAGTCCACCACCACCACCACCTCAAGATGAACCGTATATACCATCACCGTTCATTCCTACTCCTATACAGTCCATTCCATCTACCTCGACCACATACACTGACAACCAAAGGTTTCTGCAGCTTAAAGCTCGCGTTGACTTCCAGAATGTCCAAATCTTAAGCCTAACAAAGGCGATCGGAGAAATTCAGACTCATAATGCAAATCTTGATAAAGAAAATGCCGATTTGAAGAAGATTGTGGAGCAAGTCCAGGAAGAGAACGTAGAATTGAAAACTTTTGTTTGCGATCAGGAAGCTGAGATAAGGTCGATGCGCTCCCTAATTGAGCAGTTAATGAAATATTTACAGGCTCAGGGGGAGACATCGTGCCGAGATCAGGAGGTGCAGAGAAGAGATGATAATGAAGGCGATGATCCCGGTGCGAATAAAGAGATTGAGTCTGTAGATTTTCCTGCAGCTCAAGTTACACAAATTCAGGGGGAGCCAAGTACAGAAGGAGAAGAAGGAGGATCTGGAAAAGAAGCAGGTTCCTCGAGGGTTCTGGACAGTGACATGATTGATGCACTGAAGGACATAGAGGAAGAGCTTATGGATTTTGACGATGAAGAAGAAGAGTTAGAAGAAGGAGAATTTATTCCAGAGGAGGTTGTGGACTGGAAATCAGACGATGAAGTGTTGGATGATGAAGACGATCAAGTCAATGAGGTTATTATCAATTCACAACCTGTCACGGAGCTATATGAAGGACAAAATCATAATGTGATTGACATTGACTATATCAAGGTAGCCTCAGTCGAGGACAAAGAACTTGAAGAGGCCGAGAAGGAGCCATCTAGAACTGACTTGATAAATCTTTGGTTCAAGAAAGAGGAAAAGAAAGATCGTTTGAAGATGAAGAAGAAAATGAGAGTTCCAGGTGCTGGAAGCTTCTCAGGAGGCATTATAAGCTGGTTCTTTGACAAAGAACTGCAGCTATTTATCTTGAAAAGAAGAGATGGACTACAATACTTGAGGCGAACACTAAAAGCATTTAACTCATTGCCCAAGATTGAAGTAAAGGAGCTTGCATGGAAAGAGTTAATTAATATAGGTGAAGACCAGTACGCTGAAGTCGTGGCAAGAATTATAAGGAAAGAAGGAAGATCAGGAAAGTTCGAGCGACTCAAGCCAAGGACCGGAAAGAGGGTCGAGGATCAGTCGAGAATAGATCCTCATACAGGTAGGCCATGGGCCAGGATGGTATACAAACCTGTGAGGTGTCTAAAGAAAGTACCAATGAAATCGATGCCACAGAACGTTTTGAGCAACATGAAATGGTGGTACCTCGAGATTGACACTGCTGAAGCCATCATGGAGGATCAAGACGAGCAGGTCATTTTGAAGGTATATGATCCACTGCATTTGATAAACCTATCAAAGGACGACCTGAAAAAGCTTCATGCTCAGCCTATCTTCTTTACTGAACCATGGAGATCTGAAGCCAGGAAGTTCCAAAAGGTAGTTAAAGTTTGTATAGATGCTGGATTATATGCAGGTAGTAGTATATATAGCTCTAGTACTTAAATTTGATGTAATGTAAATTATTAGAAGCTATCGTCAAGGCGGAGTCTGTTGGTACACCCTGTGTGACGATAGCAGTCTAATCGATCTGCATTATGGTTTAAGTAATATTCTGAGTATTAACAAGTGTTTTGATATATATGTTTATATGTGTTTGTCTGTTATTGATTGTGTGTTTGAACTTGATGTAACATATTACAAGAAGTTCAAACATAAAGGTCAAAGATTAACTCAAGCATAAGTAAAACATAAGTTTCATCACTTAAGAGTTTAAGTGTTTTGGCTAGATTCGAATTGCTTAAGGGAACACATTCGAATCTGTGATAGATTCGAATGAGACCTTAGATTCGAATGGGCTAGATTCGAGGATGTCAATATGGACAGACTCGAATGGGCCTTGGGCCAGATTCGAGTTTGGCCCACATCAGACTCGAATCAGGGTCTATAATTAGGGATAGACTCGAATCATTAAGGGACTTTTTGCAGAATTCGTGAGGAATTAAGCATAAAGCGATCTCGAGTTTATCAGCTAGGTGAGTGCCGTTTCGGAGAGAATTAGTACGTAGGATCGTTCGTGTGTCGTTCGTTCAGCGTCTAATAGTCTCCGTGTTCCGTTGGTTGAGAGTTGTCCGTCTAACCGTCAACGAGGATTCCGCACTCGTTCACGGATCCGCGTCTAGATAGATCTTGCAGTCGTAGACCTTACAACCACTGTCGCTATCCACTACCCACCATCGCCATGCATCACTGTCGACCCATCACCACCAACGGAGAACCATCACCACCATTCCTATGCATCACTCCATCTATCTCGGCCAATACCCACCCATCCACCTTCTCTCTCCCTCGCATCTCTCTTTTCGTCGACCATCCTCCCTCTCTCTGTAAGGTTGCCTGACTACGGATCCTATCTTGACGCGACACCTGCCAACGAGTGCGGAATCCTCGTTAGCGGCTTGACGGATAGACCACGCACACCGAAACACGGAGACTAGCACAGTGATAGACGAACAACGGATCGTCCCAACATGATGATTCTCTCCACACGAAAGTCTCTGAATGCTAGCAAGTTCGAGATCGCCCTTTGCACTAATGGCTCTGAAATTCTATAAAAGTCAGATAATTAATCGAATTAACCCTTAATTATACTGCCTAGTTCGAGTTTGTCTAGGACAAGTTCGAACTTGGCCCAAGGCCTTTTTCGAACTTGTCCTCTAACAAATTCGAACCTTCGCCTTCAAACTTATGTTTGAACTTATCTTTGAACTTATCTTTGAACTTATGTTTGAACTTATTGTAATACATTACACCAAGTTCAAACATATATACAATTAATATCAAACATATATAAACAAACAAATAACAAATACTTGTTAATGTATAATAATAGTCAAATTGACTTTTACAAAATGTGTCTATACTTAGACTGCTATCGTCACACATGGTGCACTAACAGACTCTCCCTTGATGATAGATTCTAACTATCAATATTTTGTCTAAGTACTAGAACTATATAAGCTACTACCTACATACAATCCTATATAAATACATACTCTAACTATCTTTTGGAATTTCCTAGCCTCAGATCTCCATCCTACATGAAAGAAGATAGGCTGATCGTGTGGCTTTTGCAGGTCATCCTTAGATAGGTTGATTAGGTGCAACAGACCGTATACTCTCAAAATCACTTTGTCTTCTATATCCTCCATTACTGCTTCAGCTGTATCATTGTCTATATACCACCACTTCATGTTTCTAAGAACAACCTGTAGCATAGACTTCAATGGTACCTATTTCAAGCATCTAACTGGTTTGTACACCATTTAAGCCCATGGTCTTCCCGTGTGAGGATCTATTCTTGACTCATCCTCAACTCTTTTGCCTGACCTCGGTTTGAGTCTTTCAAACTTTCCGGATCTACCCTCTCTTCTGATTATCTTTGCGATCACCTCAGCATAAGAGTCGTCACCAATGTTTATCAACTCTTTCCATGCTAATTCTTTCACTTCAACCTTTGGCAGAGTGTTAAACAGTTTGAGCGTTCGCCTCAGGTATTGAAGTCCGTCTCTTCTCTTTAATATAAATAGCTGCAGATCCCTGTCAAAGAACCAGCTAATAATTCCACCCGATCGGTTTTCAGAACCTGGCACTCTCATCCTCCTTTTCATCTTCGGCTCTGCCTTCTTTTCTTCCTTATGGAACCATAGATTTAACAATTCAGCTCTGGTTGGTTCTTTATCAGCTTCCTCCAGTTATGAATCTTCTACAGAGGCCAACTTAATCTTATCTATCATTTACATTTTGATTTTATGTACATATTGTTCTGTGATGGGTTGTGAATGAATGATTACTTCATCAACGTTGTCATCTTCATCTTCCACGACCTCCTCATCAGATTTCCAATCAACTATATCTTAAGGTACAAACTCCCCTTCCTCCAAATCTTCAACATCATCCTTAAAATCAAACACTATTTCTTCTTCTTTAAGAGCATCTATCATCTCGCTCTCAATGGACTTAGAAGCTTCACCTTCAACCCTTTCTTCTACTGCAGACTGACTTGGCTCCCCCTGAATTGTTGCTCGTTGAGCAGTCGGAAAATATGCTAGCTCACTTTCTTTTCTTGCCTCGGGATCATTGCCGTCATCATCATCTCTCCTTATCACTTGGGCTTCTTTACAGCTATTCTCCCCCTGAGCTTGAAGATTCTTCAATAACTACTCCAGGAGGGACTTCATTGATTTAATCTCAGAAGCTTGATCAGCAACAGTTATTTTCAGTTCAACATTCTCCTGATCAAGTCTGGCGTTATAAGCTTGAAGTTCTTTGACTGCAGTGGTAAGCTGAAAGATTTGGACTGTTTGGAAATCCACCTTGCTCCTCAGCTCTGTAAATCGCTGATTCTCAGTGAAAGTGGATGATGTAGATTGAATGGATGTAATAGGTGATGGCGTGATGGATGGTTGCTGGAATTTCAGGCTCTGAAGAAGAAGTGGATGAAGCTCCCTGCATAAAACGGTGCCTCTTCGCCCTATGCCTAGGAACGAGGGGATTCGGATCTTCTGCTTCAAAATCAAAATCATCATCTGAGGCTCTAGCAGCTCTTGTCTCTTCTTCTCTCGTACTAACCACAATTCTTGAACCATATCTGCCAATGCGGACAGATGGATCAACACGCTCTACCTTTACTTTCTCTACTTCAACTTCTTTAACTTCTTTAGATGCAGACTCAGACTCTGAGGTGGTCATTGCTTGACCCTCGACCTCAGGCTGTGCTCCTGCTTCTTCTCCTAGGACCTCAAAGTCCATTTCGTCACCCTCTTGTGGCTGATATTCATCTATGTCTCTTAAAATTTCATTGAGATCAGCTGGAGGCTCCAAGATATTATAAATTAGCTCAGCGGCAATATCTTGCTGTGCCTGAGTACCATGAGCCCATATTTCCACTAGAGTCTCTACTCTAGGATCGATTTCTGGGGCTACTGTTGAAGTGCCTGCAGTGTCCGAAGATGGATCTGCTGCTGTTGACTCTTGAACTCTACTTGATGATGGCCTGAATGCCTGAGTTTAACTTGCTGTAGCTCTTTGCCTCCTTCTTGGTTGCGGTTGAGGTTGTGGCTGTTGCTGCAGTGGCTGTGGCTGAGGCCCTTCTCCAGCCCAGTTATCCCCTTCTGGGGCTACAAAATCTGGATTAATCACTGCCCCGAAGAGAGGTGCATCAAGGGGCCTGACCTGCTCAGCCCTGCAGGCATTGTGCGACTGGCAGTCAGCAAAAATTCGTTTATCTATAATCGCCACACTCTAAAGATCCGGTAGCTGTGGCAGATTCGGCAAAAAATGTCGGATTAGCATCATCGCGAAGCGCGGATACATCAAAAACCTTTCACGTGCTGAAGCCGTGATCTGATGCACGAACTCAGCAAAGAACATTTCCGAATAGCTAAAGCGCTTATTATATACCAAAGTAATCATGGCCGAATGCATCTTTGAGACAATGTAATCGAATCCAGCCTTTTTAGGTGCAAAGCACACCATAATAACATGCGCCAAATATCTCCACTGCCCTATTAATCCACTTTTCATGTACGAAGCTTTGGTTATATCTAGTGCATATCCTATTCTTAAGAAGGTCGCTTGCCTTATATTTACAGGGAAATCAATGGGTCCTGCCTCTTGATCTTCTGTTCCGAGCTGCAGAACCTGACGCAGCATGTTGGCAGAGAAATTAATTGGCTGCCCACCAACTCTGGTTCGCAAAACTGTCGGGGTAACAGTGCAGTCCACTTGTAAGTGTTCCCAAAATTGTCTTACATATGGTAAGACTATTTGCACATTATGGGATAGGGCATAAGAAACCCTGGAATGTGCCAAAAACTCGACCATCTGTCTAAACGACTAAGCTTCGGGAAGCTCCCTATCTGGGGACATTACCATATTATGCTTTTGGAAGAATGCTCTTTCACCCATAGCTGCACATAAAAACAATAACATATTAGAAAAAAAGAAAGAAAATATGAAACTTGTTTAATTTCGAATTTGTTTTATTTTGAACTTACATAAATTCAAAATCCAACACATTCGAATTTCTACAAGTTTTGAATTATTTTATAAAAACATTCGAAAATAATAACAGATTCGAAGGATATATATATTCGAATTTGACTAAATTCGAATTTGTTGACAAATTCGAATTTTCTGACAAGTTCGAACATGATGAACATGTTCGAAGTCGGTCAATTTCAAACACAAATCCATGATTTTAACCCCATTTGACTTGAAAAATAGTATAAACTTGTCCTATTTGGTTCTAATCAAAGATATATGCATTTTATTTGATTTTTACCGGTTAAAACTTGTGATTTTGAGTCACAAAGTTTAAACCTCAAAAACTTCAAAATTGGTCGATGTTTTGCTATAAATGAGTCCTAGGCTACCTAAACTTTGTATAATACTGATGTTTATACCTAAGTTTGTTGGTAGATTCAAATACAAAAAAAACAAAACTTCGAGAAATAGTAGAAGATTCGAAAACGGCAAACTCGAAGACAAGTTCGAAATCGCAGTGGGCAAGTTCGAATGATTAGAATCGAAGGTTGTCAGGATCTGAACTTAACTACCTAAGATTAACTGATTTGAATAGATCAGAGTGTAAATCAATAATCTTGTATTAAATCAAAGTCTAATTAAGAAGTTTGCGGAATAACACTTAATTAAATTTTATAAAAGCTTTCAGAATTCATAACAGATAAACATAAGAAGTAAACAAAAATTGCTTGTATTGCTAAATCAGAATGATTACAATCACCTCTAATTTGTTTGATTAGACGAAGAACACTAATTGTTCTTAGGGTTTTACAACCTTAGAGGCTTATGAAAAATTAAACAAAAAGCAATTACAGACTTGAATATGCAGAAACTTCTAATACAATAGAAAAACCTATTCTATGTATTTATAATGCTTTCTGATTTGTTTCCTTGAAGAACTCTGACTTCTCTGATAGCAGATATGCTGGAATCTTCGTGTAAATATCTTTTCCTGAATATCAGCACTTTCTGTTAATGAAACTGTTGAGCAGCTTGAATCACTTAGCAGTTTGAGCAGGGCAGCTTGAGTGAAATTACTCTGGCAGCTTGAACTTTTGTACTAGCAGCTCAAGCTTTTTCAACTAACAGCATGAACTTTGTAATTACATATAAATTCTACTAACAGCTTGAAAAGTCTAACTAACAGTTTGAACTACTTAGAATATTTCCCAACAATCTCCCCCTAACTTAAAATCTTTACACAAGACTTTAAGTTCTATACAAATAAGGAAGTAAACAAGTATACTGTTATTTACAAACCAAGGCTTTCAAAAACTCACAACTGTGCAAGTTTCTGATTGACAGCCTTAAAAAATTCTCTCTTCAAATCTTCTCTATCACAATATATTCTTACTGACCTCATTTGAAGTAGTATAGCCTTTGGTAGATCAAGGAATTCAAAATTGAAGAACATACCAGATCCATCTGTAAATCTGATTCTGTAGGTCTTTGATTTGACAAACAGATCAACCTGTTTGACCTTCATCTCCTTTGCATTCTCTATATCTTTCCTTATAGATTCAGGATCAAAAATACTCTGCAAATCTTTAATGGCTTGCTTGACTTGTGGGAGGGAAGATCTGACTTGAGTTGCAGTCCCAACATGATACATTCTTGTTAGCTCATCTCTGGTCATCCCTTCAGCCATATGCATCAAACTTTTATATTCTTCCTCATGACCAGTTTCTCTTCTTACTACAAAATGATATCTTAAGTCAATGTTATCCATTAACTTAGCATACCAGTAAGTAATAAGAGGTTTTGAGAAATCATGCTGGTCGAGGGACTTCTCTATCTCCATTACTTGTTGTAGCTGATGCTCAAACAGCACCCTTTTGACCTGATCAAGCTTTGCTTGTGAGATTGACTCTGGTTGAGGAATAGGAGCAACAACTTGAACAGAAGGAGCAGGATCACTGGCAGCAGCTTGAATTAAATCTTGTGATCTCTGGACTTCTTGCGAGACTTTCGCTACCTTACGTTTTTCCATTTCCTTGTCATGGATATCTTGCATCCTTTCTGTGCTCATGGACTGAGCCATCTTCTTTGGGATACCAGCTGCAAAGGCAAAATTAATCAGAAATCTTCTATGTTCAGCCTTTGAATGCCCTGTTTGCATCTTTCTCTTCCTTTCACCTTGCTTGACCACAAACCCTCTTAGCTAATCTCATAAGGTCTCATCATCTTGCATTGGGGCATGAGTTTGCTAGTCTAAAGCCCGATCTTGTTCTTCTGCTAATTTTCAGGCAATCTCAGCATCAAAGGCAATCTGGGCTTCTCTGGTAGAGAATTTGTGCTTTGGAGACTCAATAAGAATACCCTTCCCCTTATCTTTTGTGGCAGAAGATGTAGCTTGGACTGAACTGCTGGGAGCCTGAAATCCTTCTCTGATCACCACACTAGTTGCTCTTGTAGAGGCAGCTTGAGTTTCTAGGCTAACAGCTTGAGAAACTGTTGGGACTGCTAGCCTAGAATGTTGAACTGTTGGAGCTGCTTGGACTGTTTGAGGGATCTCCAGATTCTCCCCCTTTTTGGAAGCATTGGTTTGGTCAGGAGGACCTATAACCTTTGCCACTTGGGATTGAATCATCTGTTCTAATTTATTGATCTTATTTCCACAGAGGGTGAACCCTTTATGAAGATAATCCATTCGTTGATTCTGAGCAGCTTCTGTCTGTCTGAGTGCAAAAAGTTGTGCTCCTTGTGCAGCAATGATGGACTGTTGGTATTCCAACATTGCAAAAACAGGTTGCAGCTTAGGATCCGTTAATAACATTAGTTGCAGACTAGCCTCAAGATCAGCAAATGAAGTTGGTGCTTGTGATTTATCATGTCATGGAAAGGTTCAAGATCAGTGTGTTTGAGAGAGTAGGGTAGGCAGTTGTGTTCTTTGACAAACTCCATTGAGGGTCAATCGGAGATTTTAGGGTTTCAGTGATGTACGTAGAATTGTTTCAGAGAATCAAGAAGGGTTCAAGAAGATATTTTGCAACTGATAGTTACAATAGAACGAAACTGGAACCTTTAAAGGTTTTGAAAATATCTAAACCCGCGCACACACTTATGGAAATGACCATATTACCCTGCACACTTTGACAGATCAAGTGAAACAACTAACAGTCCGAGAAAATGAACTAGAAGCTTGAGAAAATACTCAAGCTGTTAGTTGTAATTTAGGCTACTTCTAATGAAACAGTGACTCCCCCTTAATCAAGCATATGTACAAAGAAAAGCAAATTAATCCATATTAACCATACCAATGTTTGATACTAGAAAGGTGAATCTTCCTACATCAAATGGTTTTGTAAATAGATCAGCTAACTGATCATCAGTGTGAATTTTGGTAACTTGGATTAATTTCTTCTCATTGCAATCCCTTATAAAATGAAATCTAATTTCTATATGCTTGGTTTTGGGAAATTTCACTGGATTTTGTACAATGCTAACTGCACTTGAATTGTCAATATAAATGGGAGTGGATAGGAAATTCATACCATAGTCTCTCAGTTGATTTTGAATCCACATCACTTGGGAGCAGCAACTTGCAGATGCTACATATTCTGCTTCAGTAGATGAAGTGGAAACAGTGGTTTGCTTTTTGCACTGCCAAGAGACCAACCTTGTTCCCAAGTATTGACATCCACCAGTTGTGGATTTTCTGTCAATGTTGCATCGTCCATAATCACTGTCAGAATAGGCTGTTAGTTCAAGAGGAGAGTCTTTAGGATACCAGAGGCCTAAATGTGGTTGGCCTTTGAGATATCTAAAGATTCTCTTAGCAGCAACCAAGTGAGAGTCCTTTGGAGAGCATTGAAACCTAGCACATACACAAACAACAAACATAATATCAGGTCTAGAAGATGTTAGATATATAAGAGATCCTATAAGAGATCTGTATAAGTGAATGTCCACATCTATGCCATCTTTATCTGTATGGAGCTGCTTGTGAGGATCCATAGGAGTACTTGCAACTTTGGTATCTTGATACCCAAACTTTTCCAGTATGTCTTTAACATACTTTGATTGACTTATGAAGAGACCAGTGGGCTTCTGCTTGACCTGCAATCCTAGAAAGAAGGTGAGTTCTCCCATTGAACTCATTTGAAACTTTTTGTGCATTAATGCCTCAAACTCTTTGCACAGACAGTCATTTGTTGAGCCAAAGATGATATCATCAACATAGATTTGTACAAGCAGAATCTCATATCTGATGGACTTTGTAAATAGTGTTTTGTCCAGAGTGCCTCTCTTGAACCCATTCTGTAGAAGGTATGATGACAGAGTGTCATACCATGCTCTAGGAGCTTGATGGAGTCCATAGAGAGCTTTGTCTAGCTTGTAAACTCTGTCTGGATACTTGTAGTCCACAAAACCAGAAGGCTGACACACATAGACCTCCTCTTCAATTGTGCCATACAGAAAAGCAGACTTCACATCCATTTGATACACTTTAAAACCTTTGAAGCTTGCATAAGCTAAAAACAGTCTGATGGCTTCAATTCTTGCTACTGGAGCAAATACATCATCATAATCTATGCGTTCCTCTTGAGTGTACCCTTGTGCTACTAGTCTTGCTTTGTTCTTGATGACTATACCTCTCTCATCTTTCTTGTTTCTGAACACCCATCTTGTACCAATGGCTCTCTTTCCTTTAGGGAGATCAACAAGTGTCCATACATTCTGAATCTTGAATTGCAGAAGCTCTTCCTGCATTGCTTCAATCCAGGATGAATCTTTTAAAGCTTCTGATGCCTTTTTAGGTTCTAGCTGAGACATGAAACAAGCATGTTCAAAAGCATCTAGACTGAATTCAGGAACTGCTTGGTCAGCAGCAGCAGTCTCATTTTGAACCATATCCCTTGTTTGCACACGTGTACGTGGATCACCCATTATTTGATTGAGAGGATGATACTTATGAACCCTAAGTGTAGGTTCTCTGTCTGTCTGAAAAGAGGATCCTAGATTTGTATCATCTCCATCAGGATCAGTGGATGGTTCAGCTTCTGGAACAACTTGACTTGAATCTGGGACTGTTTCCCTTTGTGTTGGAGCTGTTCTCTCATGACTTTGGAGTTGCACTTCAGTATCTAAATTTGAACCATGTTGAGCATTCAGGACCCCTGGAGGGTCACAAGACAGAAGTGGTATGATTGTATACTCATCCTAATTATTGGAATCTGCAGCAGTTTGAAACTTTGTGCCAACAGCTTGATCATTTGTGCTACCAGCATGAGAATTTGCATTGACAGCTTCAATCCTGTTTGCATCAGCTTCTGCAGTATACTCAACAAAGCTCAGAGAATTTGTTAGTGAATCTAAATCAAACAACCAATCAGGACCAATGCCTTTGACATTTGCAGTATTTTCATTAAATTCAACATTGACACTTTCTTCAATAGTTTTAGGCACACTGTTATATACTCTATAGGCTTTGCTTTGATTTGAGTATCCTACAAAGAAACCTTCTTCAGCCTTACTTTCAAACTTCCTAAGTGAGTCTTAGTATGAAGAATGGTACATGGACAGCCAAAAGATTTGAAAAAGGCTATTAGGGGTAATCTATTATGGAATAACTCATATGGAGTTTTCCCTTGTGATTGAACAATCTGTACCCTATTTAGAACATAACAGGCTGTGTTGACTGCTTCTGCCCAAAAGGTCATTGGCAGTTTTGAATCAGCTAGCATGGTTCTAGCAGCCTCAATTAATGTTCTGTTCTTTCTTTCAGCTACACCATTTTGCTGTGGTGTTCTTGGTGCACTATATTGCCTAGCAATACCTTTCGACTCACAGAAACTGTTTAGAATATGATTTTTAAACTCAGTTCCATTGTCTGGTCTTATCACCTTAACTTTTGAGTTGGATTGGTTTTCTATCTTAAGAATAAATGACTTAACTAGGTCAGCAGTTTCATCTTTAGCCCTAAGAAAGTAAACCCAAGTAAATCTGGTGAAATCATCAACAATAACTAAACAGTAGGCCCTTTTATTCAAACTCAAAACAGATGTTGGACCAAATAGATCCATATGAATCAGATGAAGAGCAGATGAGTTTGAATTTACTTCTTTGGCCTTATGAGAAGCTTTGTGTTGCTTGCCTTTAAGGCATGCTACACAATGATCATCACATATGAACTCCTTTTGTGGTAAACCTCTTACCAGATTCTTTTTGACTAAAACATTCATGGACTTGAAGTTCATGTGACACATCCTTCTATGCCAAAGAGCGGACTCATTAGATGATGCTTTGGATATCAAACAGCTTAAAGTACTTGATTTGGATAAAAGTTCTGTGTCCAAACAGTATACATTGTCCTTTCTTGGGGTTCTTAGTAAAACAAGATTTTCAGGAATTTTAAAATCTTTTGAAAGGACAATGCACTCAGAATCTGTAAACAAAACAATATTTTGTTTGTCACAGATTTGGGACACACTCAATAAATTATACTTAAGCTGTTCAACATACAAAACATCATTGAAAGTCATGTTTCCTGCATTAACAGTACCTTTACCTGTAACCTTACCTCCTTTGGAGTTGCCTCCAAATGCAACAAATCCTCCATCAAAGCCTTTGAAATTTGACAAGCACTCAGAATTGCCTGTCATGTGCCTAGAGCATCCAATGTCCAAGTGCCATCTTGTTTTATGAGGTGACCTGTGGTTACCCTGCACAAATAAAAGCTTAGTTAGTAGTGGAGTAAACCCAAACCAAGTTGGTTTTGGGTTGTCATTGTGCATTAACATAACTAAATATTGTCTTTGATTTCTTATACTTAGTAAGATCCACTGATGGATTTTGTGGAGAGTACTTAGTTAGCACATGAGGTATCCAGGTATTTTGTCCATCCTTAACAGTCTCAGATGATCCATTACCAGTCCCAACTTTGAGCCTACCAGTTTGAATTAAGTCTGTAGTGCTAACACATGAGAATTTGCACTAGCAGTCTCAACTTTAGACTCGGCAGTTTCAACATTTGTATCAACAGGTTCACCTGAGCTTGTACCTTTAACACACCATATTTGTTTAAAATTTACTTTTGGTTTAGCTAAAACTTATTTTTGGTGTGTGGACTATTTCTTATTAACTTTTGAGAACCTGCGATCAACTGTCTTCTTTGGAACTGAAGCAGTAGGAGGTTTGGCCTTTGAATTCTTTGAATTATGAGAGGTTGTCTTTTGATGAATCACAGTCTGTTTTGCAACAGATGGTTTATAAAAACAATCTCTGGCCAAGTGGTTCTTTCGGCCACAATGAAAACATTTTTTGACTGTTTGAATTGGAGAACCAGTTTTATTGGACAATTTCTGGTTCTTGTTCCTCTGATTTCCCCTTACCTGCTGTTGTTTGGGAAACTTTTGGACACCATGCTTTTGGCATGTGCAGACTGGAACATTTTTACCCTTTTTATTACTCTTTGAAGAAGATGCAGTGTTACACTTAGAAGGTACAGAAACTTGTGGAGCAGCATTGCATACACTCATCTTCTCCTTTCCTTTCTTATTGGAAATTTGGATTTCTATAGGTGCACTCATTGTTTTGTGTTCTTTCTCAACTGCTGTGCACTCACAGTCTCTATTTTGAATCTGATCTTCTTTAGATTCGGGACTGGTATCAAGGATAGGATCTACAGTAGTCATAGACTCAGCTAATGGTTCATTTACAAGCCTATCAACAACCTCACTCATTGGATGAATGTATTTGTTGTTGTATGGAGGTGGAGTAGCTCTGTAGCCTATACCTTCTTTGGGAAGAACCTGAGATTTAACCCTATCTTTAAATTGGACTTCCATTAGGTGTTCTAGCTTTTGATTTGCCAATTTGAAGTTACCTAGATCTATGTTGACAGATTCTAGTTTCTTATTAGCCTCCAACACCTTTTGTTCAGTCTCTTCTACCTTTTTATTTAGGGATTCTATTTTCTTATTAAGTTCCTTTTTCTCCCACTCATGATATGTTCTATCATGTCCCATTTGAATCTCATTATCCCTATAGTCATTGATTTGTTTTTCAAGATCTTCTATGGCCTGCATGTATTCATATCTCCTTTCTTCCATCTTAGCTAGAGTTTTACACATGCTCTCATTATGATCTCTGTACTTTTTAACCATATTTTTGCATGTTTGAGAGAAAAGTTTAGAATTTACCTCAGATGGTAGTTCAGTGGAGGTGACAGTTGATGTTTCTGCCATTAGAGCTTGATTTTGAAATTCTTCCTCTGTCTGATCACTCCAATCAAACACATTGTCTACTTGAGAGACAAGTGCTTGTGATGATGAAGCCTGATTAGTCTGCTGAGGCCTTGATGATTGTTGACTTTGAGATCTGCATTCTCTGGCAAAGTGGCCAAGCTTATGACATTTATAACACTCAACTTTTGACTTATCAAAAGCTGGTTTTCCTTCTGTTCTGGCTTGAAAGTTGGTCCTGCCAGTTCTTTTAAGAAACCGTTTGGCCCTCATGGTCAGCATTGCATGTTGCCATTTCAGATCCATCTCTTCAAGATCATTTGGATGAAGCTGTTCTAGATCTTCAGCATTTAATGCAAACAGTCCATCATCGGCAACAAAAGCCTCATAGTGAGCTTCAGTAGAGTTACCATCACCACCTGAAAGGGAATCACTGCAATTAGATTTTTCAGATGACAAAAGAGCAGTATTGTGATTATAAGAAAAAGATTTCTTTTTAGTATCAATCTCAGTCTCAAACACTCTCAGACTGTTGTATAGATCATCCAGTTCTATTTCATCAAGAGTGTCTTTTGTTCTCCATTGAGCAGCATAAACTGTCCATTCTTCTCCAAGAGATCTGAGAAACTTTCTGTTGACCTCATCTTGATCCAGGCTGACTTTTGCACTTTCCAATTCACTTATCAGTTTGTTGAACCTTTTAAAAATTTGAGTAAGGTTTTCATTCTTGCCACCAGAAAAGTTCTCATACTGCTGTTTCAAAAGATCCTTTTGATTTCTCTTGGTACTGGCATTACCAGCAAATCTTTTCTCTAAAGCAATCCAAAGAGAATGAGCGGTATAAAACTTTTTAAACTGATGTTGATAAGCATTGGGAATGGCTATTTGGAGAAGTGTAAGAGCTTTCACTTCATTCATTCTAGCCTTCCTTTCAAGTTCAGTTTTTGGAGGAGTTTTGACTGGTTTTCCTCATCATCAAGTTTTGGATCAACTACAGGAGGAAATTCAACAGCTTCCCATATGGCATAATCAATGAATTGAATATGCTGTTGAATCCTGAGTTTCCACATCTCAAACTCAGTGGGCTTGAGCATAGGCACTTTGAGTCCTTGCCCAGATCCACTGCTGCTATTATCAAATTCCATTGTAAAAGATTAAAAGTTTAAAAGAAAGCTTTCGACTTTGAAAAACAAAGAACAACCTATGGCTCTGATACCACTTGTCAGGATCTGAACTTAACTACCTAAGATTAACTGATTTGAATAGATCAGAGTGTAAATAAATAATCTTATATTAAATCAAAGTCTAATTAAGAAGTTTGCGGAATAACACTTAATTAAATTTTATAAAAGCTTTCAGAATTCATAACAGATAAACATAAGAAGTAAACAAAAATTGCTTGTATTGCTAAATCAGAATGATTACAATCACCTCTAATCTGTTTGATTAGACGAAGAACACTAATTGTTCTTAGGGTTTTACAACCTTAGAGGCTTATGAAAAATTAAACAAAAAGCAATTACAGACTTGAATATGCAGAAACTTCTAATACAATAGAAAAACCTATTCTATGTATTTATAATGCTTTCTGATTTGTTTCCTTGAAGAACTCTGACTTCTTTGATAGCAGATATGCTGGAATCTTCGTGTAAATATCTTTTCCTGTTAATGAAACTGTTGAGCAGCTTGAATCACTTAGCAGTTTGAGCAGGGCAGCTTGAGTGAAATTACTCTGGCAGCTTGAACTTTTGTACTAGCAGCTCGAGCTTTTTCAACTAACAGCATGAACTTTGTAATTACATAGAAATTCTACTAACAGCTTGAAAAGTCTAGCTAACAGTTTGAACTACTTAGAATATTTCCCAACAAAGGTAGGTGATAATGAATGTTCACTGTTGACCTTTATATACTAACCACCTTCGAACTTGAAGTTTAATTCGATTTTTCTGACAGATTCGAATGTAATTTGAATTTGTCTTAAAATTCGAATATAATTGAAAATTTGAAATACTTGAATAAAATTCAACTTTTTCGTGTAACGGAACAAACTTTGCAAAACTATTTACACTAAGCAATAAATTTTCATGCAATGTTTCTTTATTCAACTAAAGATGCATCCTTAGTAACTTTGACCTTTTTCCTACTTAGAATAAAATAAAATAAAATAAGATAAAATAAAATAAAATAAAATAAGATAAAATAAAATTTTAAATAAAATTTAAACTTAAGCTACTCGAAAATACTTTTAAAATTTACATCTAATACTAACAGAATATTTTTGGCGAGAAAGTCAAAGAAAGGTTCAATCAGATAGCGGTGTCAAATACGCACTTTTAGTATTACACTCTCACACTTAGGAATTTTTGATTCCTTGATTGTTTGTCGTGACACACATTTCTAGGCGATTGTCGGTATTATTTTCCCTTTAAACATGTTACACTTTGGAATATCCCTTGGCCTTTTTATTTATCAAGAAACTACCTTACGCGTCTCATACTTAGACATACTTTTATGATCAAGACATACACACAATGATTATAACTTTTCGGTATTGCAAATTTTCTTTAAAAGGGAAACGTCAGACACAATTTTGTATTTACATACAACAGAGTGTCTTAGTTTGTCTTAAAATTTATTTAAAGCTAGCAAGACAGCGGTAACAGGTCTGTACTGACGTACAACAAAGCGACTTATCTTGCTAACTCGAGTCAGACCAGAGGCAATAGGTCTGTACTTACGTACAACAAAGTTACTTGTTTTGACTCTCAATTCACTATCATGATTTTTCTATTCTTTTCTTTTCTTTAAGATGTATCTGATGTGGCTATACATCCCCCAGAAAAATTGCATACCTCATTTAGAATTGATATCTGTATGTCTCTAACATAAAAATTAAGACCCTTTGGTCATACATCTAAGTTAGTTACACATATAACTTTTTCTTGAATATTTTATTAGCATTGAGATCCCTTTGTGCATTATGCATACCAACACATCAATCTAGAAAATGTATATCACTTAGAGTTTTAGGTGCATTATGTGTGAAAGCTTAACACTTAGAGATTGTATCGACTGTGCTAATTTTCGTCACTTTGAACCTATGTATCTTAGACTTAACTCATTTTCTAATATTCTCTTTTTTTGAGCTTTTTATGGTTTTCTCTCTTTTTTCTTTTGTTTTTTCATAAATAATAATAAGCTAATAAAGTAACCTACTAAACTTACTATAAAAAGAAAGAAAACTTTCTGCTATAATAAGAAATAAATTCTACTAAGGTCAAGTTACTCTGGATTACGCATGCCATTTAGTTGAACTAACAACTCAAAACGTGACTTATCAAAAGCTTTGGTAAATAAATGAGCATTATTATCTTCCGTTGCCACTTTTACCAGCTTAATTAAGTTCTTTTTTAGCACAATCACGTATAAAATGATGTCTTATGTCTATGTGCTTTGTTTTACTGTGTTTAACTGGATTATTGGTTATAGCAATAGTAGACTGGTTATCTATCCTAATAGGAGTATGGGTATAAGTCAAACCGTAATCCTGCAATTGTTGTTGTATCCACAAAACCTGTGAACAACAACTACCAGCAGCAACATATTCGCACTCGCACGTTGACACGGCTACCGAAGTCTGTTTCTTGCATTGCCAGGAAACGAGTCTCCCTCCAAGGAACTAACAACCTCCAGTTGTTGACTTTCGATTCAAGCTGCACCCTCCATAATCTGAATCTGTGAAAGCTTCCAATTCCAGATCGCCATCCGCGTGATACCAAAGTCTCAGCTTCGGTTACGACTTGAGGTATCTCAGAATCCGCTTCACAGCTTTCATATGCATCTCTTTTGGATTAGCTTGAAACCTAGCACAGATACACACAACAAACATTATGTCAGGTCTAGAAGCAGTTAAATACATGAGTGACCCGATCATGACCCGATATAAAGTCGGATTCACATCGGTATCACTTTCTTGGTACCCGGTCCGAGATTATGATTCACTTGAATCAGCGTGCTAAAGTGAGCCGTCAGCTTGGTTCCTTCCATCCCGAAGCGCTCTAGAATATCGTAGACATACTTCGTCTGATGGATAAACATACCCTCCTTCCTCTGTTCAACTTGCAAACCCAGAAAGAAGTTCATCTCTCCCATAACACTCATCTCAAACCTAGACTTCATCACCTTCTCAAAGTCTTTGCACATCTGCTCGTCTGATGACCCGAAAATGATATCATCGACATACACTTGTACCAAGATGAAATGTTCACCCTTCCTCTTCACAAACAGTGTACTATCAATTCTCCCTCTTTCAAACCCGTTGTCTAAAAGATGAGTTGATAGCGTTTCATACCATGCCCTTGGTGCTTGATGTAGTCCATATAAAGCCTTATCTAAACGATACACTGTGTCTGGAATCTTTGGATCTGTAAACCCGGGCGGTTGTTCAACGTACACCAGTTCCTTCATTTTGCCATATAGAAAGGCACTCTTTACATCAAGTTGATAAACTTTAAAGCCTTTGAAGGATGCAAAGGCCAGAAACAAACGGATTGCTTCAAGCCTTGCCACTGGCCCAAATACTTCATTGTAATCGATTCCTTCCTATTGGTTGAAACCCTTTACGACAAGTCTAGCCTTGTTCCGAGTCACAATACCCCGATCATCTCTCTTGCACTTAAAAACCCACTTGGTTCCTATTGCAACTTCTCCTCGAGGTAATGGAACTAACTCCCACACTTCAAGTTTCCTGAATTGTGACAGGTCTTCCTTCATCGCTTCAACCCAAGAATTGTCTTTCAGTGCCATTTGCACATTCTTCGGCTCTACTTGTGAGATGAAACATGAATACAGGCAAGTGTGAAAAGCCTCGAAGTCATTGATCATCGACAACAACACTGTGTTGTTATTCAAACTACTCCTAGTCCTCACACCAACATTCGGATTTTTTATGATACTCTCAACCGGATGATCCTTATTAATCCTAGATGTTTCTATCTTGTCTACCCAAAGATTATCTCCTAAATTTGATCCTATTTCACCTAACGGGGGAACGACTTCAGACGCTACATTTTCTTCCTCATGATCACTGTCCTCGAGTTAGAATTTGTTGTCTGATTTTCGTTTGTAGGCAACTCAGAATCATTCTCTGCTGGAGATCTATCTTTTGTTGTTGTAGGCTCAGATGTTGATGTAAAGGTCGTCCTCGGAAAACGTTGACCGTCGTCATTCAGATTTAATGACGATAGGTCCTTTTCGATTGTACCTGCATTTCCATCCAAAGGAATGTTAAATGATTCAAACAGTTTGTCATAATCAAAAATCCATTCCGGACCAGTTTAGGGTTCATGTGTGTAACTTGTTACCTCAATGTTATGCACAATTTCTACCATACCATTAGATTTGTTAAAAACCCTTTTATTTGGTGAGTTAGGCACATAACCTAGGAAATAACCTTCGTCAGCCTTTTCACCAAACTTAGGTTGATGTTTTGTTTTCATTAACGTACACGGTACCCCAAACGGTTCGAAGCCAGTTAAATTTGGTGGCCTTTTATTCAAAACTTCATAACAGGTTTTGTTCAGTGATTTGACAGTAAGGACCCGATTTAAAACATGACAAGCGGTATTCGCTGCCTCCCCCCAAAACATGGTAGGAAGCTTTGAATCCGAGAGCATGGTCCTTGCTGCCTCAATCAAAGTCCTGTTTTTCCGTTCTGCCACCCCATTTTGCTGTGGCTCATAAGGTGCACTAAATTGATGCACTATGCCTTTTGCTAGGCAATATACACCAATTACAGTGTCTGTGAATTCCGTTCCGTTATCACTCCTGATACATTTTACCCGCGTCCCATAGGAGTTTTCGACTTGGTCTAAGAACCCGATTAGCTTGGCAGCTGTCTCGTCCTTTGTACCTAAAAAGAAAACCCATGAAAATCGTGAGTAATCATCAGTGATAACTAAACAATACCAACTACCATCTATGCTCCTTTTGTTGATTGGTCCGAACAGGTCCATATGCAACAAATCGAAAGTGGCAGATACAGAGTTCTGAGTGTTGGATTTGTGTGACTTCTTGTGTTGTTTGCCTTCCTTGCACGGTACACACTTGTCTTCAAACTGAAAACTCTTCATTGGAACACCTTGCACCAGTCCATTCTTAGTGATGTAGTTCATTTTTCTTAGGTGCAAGTGTGTCATACGTCTGTGCCATAAAACGGATTCGGTTTCTGAAGCTTTTGAAAGAAGACATATTGGTCCCATCGAAGATTCCGGTTTATTCATGTCTAGCATGTACAAGTCATTCTTCCTTGGGGCTCTCATCAATATCCACTCTTCAGGTACTTTAAATCCCGGTTTTAGCACTAACCCCTCAGTATCAGTGAAGATTACTGAGTTCTTCTTATCACAGATTTGAGATACACTAATGAGATTGTGATCAAGTTTATCAACGTGGTAAACTTGATCCAGTTTGATAGTCCCATTAGTGACCACTCTAGTACAGGTGATATTTCCTCCTTTATTACCAGCGAATGAAACAAATCCCCTATTCCCTCCCTTGAAGTCTGTGAGTAGACTTCTTTCCCCAGTCATGTGACTAGAGCAACCACTGTCGACGAACCACTTGTTGTTTGGACCTGTAGCTATCTCCTGCACATGAAAGAAAAGAGGTTAGTTATCACGGGGAACCCAAGCCATGACTGACTTGGTGTAGGTCCCAAAAGATATCCCAAGTATATAGCTTTAAGCTGTAGAGGGGGGGGGGGTGAATACAGCACTTTAAAAACTACACACAATTTTCTCAATGTTTGTATGTATTATTAACAAATGTTAATTACAAACAAGCTTGAATGCAGAAAGGTTCAAGCTGAGATGACAGATACAACAGTTTGTCTAACTAGTCTAAGACTGACTTAAACTAATTACAATGAATACACTCACTAAGAATCACTCACTGTGTTTTCAAGACTCTGAGGAACAGCTTGAACAAGAACAGCTTAGACACTGAGCACTGTTTTATTCAAGCAGACTTGCATGCATGAAAGACACACTTTGAATGCACGTTCACTCTTGGTTTCAGCACTTAGCTTTTTTTGGCTTGATCTTTCAATCCTTGGAAGTTTCTTTTTATACTCACTCAGAGGATCTAAGTGAAGCTTCTTCATTGGACGGAATGAAAAAGGAGAAGTCTTGTTGAAAAGACAACATAACCTTTTCTGCACTTTTCTGAAAAGCAGACTTGTCTTCATATGGGCAGAACTTTTGTCTTTTCACTTTGTCTACTGTTGTATTGCCTTTAACCAAATAAGGAATGTCAATTTTGTGTTTTTCTTCCTTGTAAAGGCCTATTTTGATATAAGAAAAAGGTCTGTCACCCTTTTTCAAATAACCTTTTGTCTTCATGTAGCAGAACAGCTTGGGCAGGCTGAGCAGTTCTGATTTCCACTTTGTCTTCGAATTTGTAAACTGATCTTGTAGTAAAAAACAATACATGAGGACTTGGAAACACGTTCCATAAAGTGTTTAGCCTGTTCACAAAGAACAGGTTCTGTTCACAAAGAACAGAACACTTGTAAACTGCCCAAGCTGCTCACCAGTGTAGAGCAGCGTAGACAGTTTATGTCCAGCCTGTTCAGCAGACTGAACAGCTTGGGCAAAACTGCCTTTGTTGCAACACATGCAACACATAGAACAGCTTCAGGCTGATATTGCAAATCATTTTCAGGTTTCAATAAGGCATATAACAGGCCTTAAATTCACCCTTCAAAAGCATCAACAGGTTTGATTAATAATCTCCCCCTTAGATGCAGAACAGGTTTGACTGAGGCCTTTTTATGCCTAACAATCTCCCCCTATTTGCAATAACCAGACTAAGCTGGCCTTATCAAAAATCACTATATATTTTTACAGTACATTACAACATCAACATAAAGTAAAAGATCAGTTTATATTTACACTGATTTTTTATTACATAGAACAACACATGTTCTTACAAAAGTACAACTGATGTACTAATGTATATTACAACTAATGTAAAAGAAAATTACGACATACGTAAGTAAAGTACAACTAATGTACATTGGACTGTTTTTGTTGGGAGCAGAAAATGGTAAGCCTGTCCAACTGATGGACAGCTTCCATTCTTCACCTACCCTGATTGGTAGATGGACATCATTGTACTACAGGTGGCAGTCCTTCTCCAAATATTCTTTCAAGTTCTTCCCTTATTTCTTGCAGATCTTGAATTTCAACTCTGAGAAACATGAAGTTTGGATCTTGAAGCTCACCTCTGTCATAAAAATCTTTCAGCACATCCCAGATGGCTGCTCTCCATTTGCTGGACTGCCTGAAGGAGTTGGCATTTCTGAAGGCTGCAAGCTGCTTAAGACCAACTTTGTGCAGGTCTGAAGCTCTTTGAAAACATTTCTTCTAGGATAGAGGTTCTACAAAAAATGCCCCTAACTCAGGCTCTTCAATTACTTTGCCATCTTCAAAATCTACTCCTTTGGGCAGGCTATGGTTAACTCCTTTGATTTCCACAACATAATCTCCTTGTTCAATCATCATAAGGTGTTCTTCCAGCTCTGAGTCTCTCCTTGTCCTTTTGGCCTTTATCTTGGGATATGTCACAGAGACACCCTCACTTATATCAGTTGAGATCAGGCCAAGATCTTTCACTCTCTCCATTAACTTCTTTACATATGCCCTGATAGTCTTAGCCGTTTCTGACTTTGACTGGCTCAGAGCAACTGCTAGTTCCACCCATTCCCTGTACCCCATTTGGGCAACATCAGTGTGATCATAAGATTCCAGCTCAGGGCCTGTTGAACCCATCCTGGTAATTTGCAGTTTCCACTGTTTTCCTTTTCTTGAAATAGGAACAGCTTTGACAATTGGTTCTTAAGCAAGTCTCCGGTCAGCAACATCATGAAACTTCTTTCTTGCCAGGTTGTCAAAATGGAATTGGGTTCTAGCAGAGGGCACTTGAGTTTTGGTCACTGAGACCAGAGCACCCTTTTCTTTTTCTGCTTCCTTCTCTTCTGCTGATCCCTTAGCAGCTTCCATTAATTTCTTTTGCACATTCAGAGTGGACATTTTGACTTTCCTTGCCTCTTGAAGTGCAAAAGTTTTAGCATCTTTGGCAGATTCTTCTTCTTTCCTTAGAGCTTCCAGGGCTTGAAGCTATTCATCTCTAAACTCAAAATATTTATCCATGGGAAGACCCATTTCCTTTGCCCTGGCTTTGTGAAACCTAAGGTCTGCTGCTTTCTGCTGTTGAGGATCAACGGCTGCTTTTTCTTTTCCTTTAGCTGCTGTAGTGGCAGCAGCTTCAGGATCTTCCTCCTCTTCTTCTTCTAGAATTAGATGCCTCCTCCTGCTGCTTGGCCTGCCCTCAGAAATGAATTCCTCCCCCTTAGACTGAGCAGGGATTGGAGATTCAGCCTGAGTAGGCTGAGCAGCTTGGGAGGCACCCTCCAGTGTACCTGTTGAAGCTCCTGCTGGTTGACCAGTGATTGTTGCAGGCACTGATTTCTCCTTAGGAGAAGAAGTTTTCTCCCCTTTAGACTTAGTTTTCGAGGTAGATGACTTCTCCCCCTTTGAAGGAGATGTACCAGCACCTTCAACACCCGGTCTGCCTTAAGACACAAAGTCATCAGGCTTGTCAGCAGTTTTGGCAGCAGGTCTGGGGCCAACAAGGCTATTCACTAAGAATGCCAAGTTGTCCTTTACCTCTGCAAGCTGGGAAAGACAGGTTTGAAGAGAAGAGGATTGGGTATCAGCAAAGGAGGTCAGCTTAACAATATTTTCCCTATCAGAATCTGTGAACAGCAAACTTTGAAGCTGTGCAAGATGTAATTCGAGAGAATCTTCCACATCAGCAAGGTTTGATGACACAGAATTGGATAGGGAGCCAATGAGTGTGTTCAAGCTGGCCAGAGTATTAGGAAGAGTAGTGTTGCAAGAAGTTAGGAGAGATGACAGCTGTTGAGAAATAGCTGTCATTGAGGACACAGAGTCCTGTTGCAGTGAAAGAATGGAGGAGAGGGAGGTGGACACAGTTTGCAGCTGTGCAGTGAGTGCAAGCAGCTGTGGAGAATTATCTGTTTGTGGAGTGGCAGGGAAGGAATCTTTGAACAAATCAAAGAATCCCTTAAGCTGGTCAGACATAGAGTCTGAAATAATAGAGGGTAGAGAGGTCATAGTAGTTTCCAAAGAACCAACTTTGTTTTTGTTCAGCCTGTTGTATGTTCAAGCTGTTCAAGGATTTCAGAAAAATGTCTAAGTACATAACATGCAGAGCCTGTTCTGTCTAAGCTGTTCTGAGAAACTTGATCAGTGTGAGACATACAAAGTCTTAGACCTTTGAGGACACTTAGTCACTTTTGTTTAACATGCCGAGCTTGTTGACAAGGTAATTAAACCTTGTTTCATCAAGAGGTTTGGTGAAAATGTCTGCAAGCTGTTCATTTGTGAAAATAAAACTTACCTCCACATTACCTTTTTGAATGTGATCCCTGATGAAGTGATGTCTGACTTCAATATGCTTTGTTCTTGAATGAAATACTGGATTGTTGGAAATGGCTATGGCACTTGTGTTATCACACAGAATATGAATTTTCCTATACATAAGCCCATAGTCTTCAAGCTGATGATGCATCCACAGAATCTGTCCACAACAGCTTCCAGCAGCAATGTACTCAGCTTCAGCAGTAGAAGTAGACACTGAGTTCTGCTTCTTGCTACACCAACTTATCAACTTACCACCAAGGAGTTGACATCCACCTGTTGTGCTTTTCCTATCTAGCCTGCAGCCTGCAAAATCAGAATCTGAATAACCTGTTAGTTCAAGGCTGGAGTCTTTGGGATACCAAAGACCCAAACCTGGTGTACCCTTCAGGTATCTGAAGATTCTCTTAACAACAGCTAGATGGGATTCCTTTGGATCAGCTTGGAATCTAGCACACAGACAGGTGGCAAACATAATATCAGGTCTACTAGTAGTTAAATATAGCAAGCTCCCAATCATTCCTCTATAAGCTGTTACTGAAACAGCTTTGCCACTAGAATCAGCATCCAATTTTACATTGGTTGCCATTAGGGTTTTAATAGGAGAACTTTGATCAAATTTAAACTTTTTCAATAGATCTAAAGTATACTTTCTTTGATTTATAAAAATTCCAGTTGAGGTTTGTTTAACCTGTAATCCTAAAAAGAAAGTAAGTTCTCCCATCATACTCATTTCATATTTGAATTTCATGAGTAATGAAAAATTCTTGCATAACTGCTCATTGGTAGAACCAAAAATATTATATCATCCACATAAATTTGAACAAGCATAATATCAGATTTCACCTTCTTTATGAACAGTGTGGTATCCACTTACCTCTGGAATACCCATTGCTCATAAGGAATTCAGTATGAGTGTCATACCAGGCTCTAGGGGCTTGTTTAAGACCATAGAGAGCTTTGTCCAACTTATAAACAAAACCTAGATGATATTCATTTTCAAAGCCTGGAGGCTGCTTGACATAAACTTCTTCTTGTAGCTTTCCATTCAAAAATGCACTCTTCACATCCATTTGAAATACCTTAATGCTCTTGTGAGCAGCGTAGGCTAGATACAAACGAATTGCTTCTAGCCTGGCCACAGGAGCAAATGTCTCATCATAGTCAATTCCTTCCTCCTGTCTATAACCTTGAGCAACCAGTCTTGCCTTATTTCTTATGACATGACCTTGCTCATCCATCTTATTCCTGAAAACCCATTTAGTGCCAATTATAGTTTTGCCTTTAGGTGCAGGGACCAGCTTCCATACTTTGTTTCTCTCAAACTGATTGAGTTCTTCTTGCATGGCAGTGATCCAATTGGCATGTAAGGTCTACCACTACGAGATCAATCTAGACGCGGAACCGTCACCGAGTGCGGAATCCTCGTTAACGGGTAGACGGAAACAACTCTCACCAGAAACACGGAGACTATCAGAAGCTGCACGAACGACACACGAACGCACCTACGAACTGATTCTCTCCGAAACGACACTAACGCTGATGATAAACTCGAAATCGCTTAATGCTTAATCACTCTCGAATTCTGCAAAAAGTCTAATAATATTTTGAGTCTATCCCTAATTATAGAGGCTAATTCGAGTCTGTCATGGGCTAAACTCGAATCCGGCCCAAAGCCCATTCGAGTTTGTCCCATCTGACATTCTCGAATCTGCCTAAGAGGTCACATTCGAATCTACCAAGAGACTCATTCGAATCTAACCAGATTCGAATCCTAGTCCTTAGATAATTCGAATTTAACTTCTCACATGATTAACTAAGTATTGAAACTTATGTTTTTATCTTATGATTAATTTTATCTTTGATCTTTATGTTTGAACTTCTTGTAATATGTTACATTAAGTTCAAACACACAAACAATAATAATTATCAACCATATATAAACATATATATCTAACACTTGCTAAATCACAATGTTGGATCACTTAGACTGCTATCGTCACACAGGGTGTACCAACAGACTCCCCCTTGACGATAGCTTCTAATAATTCACACATTTGATCAAGAACTTTGTTTATTATTTATTCAAACTACTTCCAGCATACAAGCCCTTTTCAACACATACTTTAACTACATTCTCATATTTCCTAGCCTCACCATCCATATGAGTGTCACTTGAAATCTTATGAGCATGCAAAATTTGAAGATCATCTCTAGAAAGGTTTACCAGATGAAGAGGATCATAGATTCTAAGAATCACCTTTTCTTCAAAATCTTCCATCACCGCTTCTCCAGTTTCACTCTCAACATACCACCAATTCAGATTTTTCATGACATTCTGTGGCATAGGCTTGAGCGGCACCTTTCTTAGACATCTTACGGGTTTGTATTGAATCTTCATCCAAGGACGCCCAGTTAGAGGATCAATTCGAGAAGGATCCTCTACTCTTTTTCCTATCCTTGGATTCAGGCGTTCAAACTTCCTTGATCTTCCTTCTTTCCTTATGATTCTGGCAATTATATCTGCGTAGGGATCATTGCCAATATTGATCAGTTCTTTCCATGCTAACGCCTTGATCTCAATCTTTGGCAGTGAATTGAATACTTTCAGAGTTCGCCTCAGGTACTGGAGCCCATCTTTTCTCTTGATTATGAATAGCTGGAGTTCTCGATCAAAGAACCAGCTTAATATGCTTCCTGATAGTTTTCCAGTCCCCGGCACCCTCATCTTCTCTTTCAGCTCTAATTCTTTCTGCTCAGCCCTGAACCACAACTTTCTTTTCTCTTCATTCGTTAACTCTCTGACAGGTTCCTCTACTGATGACTCAACATTTAAAGCAGCATTCACCAATTCTATGTTAACAACATCGTTTCCTTCTATCACATATGTATCAGTGATAGGATTTTGCTGAACGATGATTTCATCAGCTTCATCGTCTTTGTCAGCACACACCTCATCATCTGATCTCCAATCAACAATCTCTTCAGGGACAAATTCTCCCTCTTCTAGTTCATCCATGTCCTCTTCAAAGTCAAATCCCAAGTCCATTGGGTCGTCATCTAGATCCATGAGAGCATCAATCATCTCACTTATCTCAAAATCCGTAGGTTTAGACGAGCTGGCCTCTCCTACTTCACCTCCCAACTGACTTGGCTCCCCCTGAGATTGAGCAGCCTGAGCAGCAGAAAAATCTACTGGCTCATTCCGTCTTTGTGAGCTGGGATCATTGCCTTGGTTATCTTCATTATCATCATCCTTCCTGCCCACTTCTTGATCTCGGCACGATGTCTCCCCCTGAGCCTGTAAATTTTTCATTAATTGCTCAACTAGGGAGCGCATCGACCTTAACTCGGCTGCCTGATCAGCGACAAAAGTCTTTAACTCTACGTTCTCTTCCTGAACTGTTTCCACAATCTTCTTCAAATCGGCATTCTCCTTATCAAGATTTGCATTATGAGTCTGAATCTCACCGATTGCCTTTGTTAGGCCTAAGATTTGGACATTTTGGAAGTCAACTCGAGCTTTGAGCTGCAGAAACCTTTGATTGTCGGCGTATGTGGACGAGGTTGATGGGATGGATTGAATTGGAGTTGGAATGATCGGCGATGGGATGTATGGTTCATCATGAGGTGGTGATGGTGGAATGGTGGTTTGAGGTTCCTGAGGTTGAGGAGTTTGAGTTTGAGGATTTTCTGGTTGTTCTGATGAAGCTGAAGACGATCCTTGCATAAATCTGTGACGCTTGGCCCGTTGCCTTGTCACTAACGGTGCAACCTCTTCTTCTTCAAAATCGGATTCATCAGACTCTCTTGTTGCTTGCCTCCTTGAAGCTTCTTCCGATACTATTAACCTTGATCCATACGTTCCCATTTGAACAGGAGGTTCTGTAGATACGGACTCTGGAGCTTCAACCTCTATCTCCTCCATTTCTTCTGATTCAGTGGCAGATGATGACTCATCATTACCAGTCTATCCTGGTACATATTCTTCAACATCCCGAAGCACATCTTCTTCTCCCTCTGGAGGCTCAAGCAATTCTCCCACCAACGCTGCAGATATTTCTTCATTGGCATGGGGACCTGCTTCCAAAATTTCATGTAACGTCTGACACAACTGATCAGATTCACTTGGAATATTCGAAGGGCCCACCTCTTGTATCTCTGGCTGTTGACTTGTGGAAGGCCTAGATGCCTGAGTCTGACTCGCAGTAGCTCTTTGTCTTCGCCTTTGTGGCTGTGCACGTGGTTGTTGTTGTTGTTGTTGTTGCGGTGGCTGTCTATCTTGAACTTCCACTTCTCCTGCCCAGTTGGCAGTATCTGGTGCTTCAAAATTCCTATCCAAAACAACTCCAAACAACGGTCGCTCGACCGGAACCGCCAACCTTCCTCTGTGCGAGGAGCAATCAGCAAAAATTCTTTTATCCATCACCGCGGCACTTTGGATTTCATTTAGCTGAGGCAAATTCGGCAAGAAATGCCAGATTAGCATCAGTATGAACCGAGGATACAGCAGAAATTGTTGCTGCTCTGGAGCCGAGATTTGATGGACGAATTCTGAGAAGAACATTTGAGAAAAGCTGAATGACCGATTATACACTAAAGCGATCATCCCAGATTGGATCTTCGAGACGATATAATCAAAACCAGCTTTCTTTGCCGCGAAACAAACCATGAAAACATGAGCGAAAAATCTCCATTGGCCAATAAGCCCGCTCTTCATGTAAGAAGTTTTCGTAACATCTAAACTGTAACCCATTCTCTGAAAAGCCGCTTGCCTAATACTTAGGGGAAAGTCAATAGGCCCAGACTCTTCTTCCTGAGAGCCTAGCTGCAAAACTTGACGCAGCATATCGGCAGAAAACACCAACGGTTGCCCTGCGATCCTTGTTCTCAGCACTGTCGGGGTGATAGAGCAGTCCACCTGATGATGATCATAGAACTGGCGAACATAGGGAATAACAATCTGAATATTGTGAGACAATGCAAAAGCAATCGTAGATTCTACAAGGAAATCCATCATTTGACGAAAGCCCTGCGCCTCAGGGATATGATGGTCGGGGGGAATGACCATATTGTGCTTCGGCACAAATACTCGAACAGCCATCTCTGCACAATAGATAAACTATTAGAATTAATAAAAATCAATAAACTTGCCTAAATTCAAATTTGTTTAATTTTGAACTTGATTAAGTACAAAATCCAACAAAAAAGAATTTCTACAAGTTTAATAAAATTTAAATTAAATAATCTAAATAGAGTAACAGATTTGAATAGACAGATTCGAAGACTCCCTATGTCGAGTTTGATGACAGATTCGAATGACATGGTCTTCTCGAGTTTACTGACAAACTCGAGAACGTTCATGAACAGATTCGAAATGTCGTCGTCAAACTCTTCAACAAAACCCAAGATTTTAACCATTTTGAACTTAGAAAATCACATAATTAGTCCAACTAGGGTCTAATCACTGACTTTTGCCTTTAATTTGACTATTTACTGGTCCAAACTTTGTAATTTTGGAAAACACGACTTAGACCCATAAACCTTCAAAAATCGATGATTTTGGCTTAAATGGTGTATAAAACTACATGAATCTTGTACAACCCAGTTGTTTGTACCTATAAGTATCAGTAGAATCGAACACTTTAGCAAGAAACTCGACAAATTGTCGTTTTTGTGGAAATCGGTAGATTCGAGGAAGTAGATTCGAAGTCGCCAAATAGGTTCGAGAGGGTAGATTCGAAAACAGATAGGAGTAATGACAGTTACTGTTACCTATTTATAATACCAACCTTCGAATCTATGGCCAAAGACGAATCTACTGACAGATTCGAAAACCACCCAATTTCGAGTTTGTCCTAAACTCGAATTACACCAAACACTTAGAAAAATTTCGAAGATTTTGAAATAACTCCAACTTTTTCAACCTTTTCTACGGTATTGTGTAACGAGATAAACTATGCCAAATCTTTTACCCTAAGCACAAGATTTTTCACGCAGTGTTTATTTTATCCAACTATGAATGCACCCTCAGTAATTTTTGACCTTTTACCTAAGTAAAAAATAAAATAAAATAAAATAAAATAAAATAAACTAAGGTAAAATAAAGTAAAATAAAATAAAAACTAAGTAAAAATAAAATTTTAAAATTTTGACCAAAAAATTTAACTTAGACTTAAGTTATACTTATTAAAATTTACAACCTAAGCCAAACGCTAAACAACATATTTTTGATGAGTATAGTCAAAGAAAGGTTCAATCAGATAGCGGTGTCTGATACTCACTTTCGTTACTTAAACTGTCACACTTAGGAATTTTTGATTCCTTTGATTGTTTGTCGTGAAATACCCATTTAGCCGATTGTTGGTATTTACCCCTTTAAACATTCTACATTTCGGAATATCCCTTGGCATTTTTATTTATCATGAAATTATCTTACGTGACTCAGATATAGACATACTTTTATGATCAAGGCATACAGACAAAGATTCTAACTTGTTGGTATTTGCAAACTTTCTTTAAAAGACAAACATCGGACACAGGTCTGTATTTTCATACAACAAAGTGTCTTAGTTTGACTTAAGGTTTATTCTTAAAGTTAGCAAGACAGCGGTGACAGGTCTGTACCGACGTACAACAAAGCGATGTATCTTGCCAACCCGAATCTAAACAGAGGCAACAGGTCTGTACTTACGTACAACAGAGTTACATGTTTTCGACTCTCAATTTTGTATGATTTTTCTATTCTTTCTATTTTAAGATGTATTTGATGTTGCTATACATCCCCAGAAAGTTTGCATACCTCATTTAGACTCAAAGTTTGTATGTCTTGTACATAAAAATTAAGACCGATTGGTCATACATCTAAGTTAGTGACACGTTTGACTTTTTCTTGAATATTTTATTAGCCTTGAGATTCCCTATATGTATTATGCCTACCAACACATCAAACTAAAATAAAGTATAACACTTAGAATTTTAGTTGCATTATGTGTGTAAGGCTAAACACTTAGAGTTTGTAACGACTGTGCTAATTTTCGTCACTTTGAACCTATGCTTCTAAGACTTAACTCCTTTTTCTGATATTCTCTTTTTTTGTATTTTTATGATTTTCTCTCTTTATTATTCTTTTGTTTTTCATAGGAAATAGCAATAAAATAAGATAACCTACTAACTTACTAAAAATAGAAACTCACTAAAATAAGAAACTATCCTAAATTAGCAGACTTACTATGAAAAGAAAGAAATACTACAGCTATAAAAGGAAATAAACTACTACTAAGGCCAAATTACTCTAGGTTGCGCATTCCATTTAGTTGAATTAAATATTCAAACCGTGACTTATCAAATGCTTTGGTAAATAAATCAGCATTATTATCTTCTGTTGCCACTTTTACCAATTTGATTAAGTTCTTTTCAGCACAATCACGAATAAAATGATGCCTAATGTCTATGTGCTTTGTTTTGTTGTGTTTAACTGGATTATTCGTTATAGCGATAGTAGACTGATTATCTATCCTAATAGGAGTTTGAGTGTAAGCCAAACCGTCATCCCGCAATTGTTGTTGTATCCACAGAACCTGTGAGCAGCAACTACCAGCAGCAACATACTCGGCCTCGCACGTTGACACGGTTACCGACGTCTGTTTCCTGCATTGCCAGGATACCAGTCTCCCTCCTAGGAATTGACAACCTCCAGTTGTTGATTTGCGCGTCAAGCTGCATCCTCCGTAGTCAGAATCCGTGAATGCCTCCAACTCTAGATCTCCCACCGCGTGATACCAAAGTCCCAGCTTCGGTTTCAACTTGAGGTATCGTAGAATCCGCTTCACAGCTTTCATGTGCATCTCCTTCGGATTAGCTTGAAACCTAGCACAAATACACACAGCAAACATGATGTCAGATCTTGAAGCAGTTAAATACATAAGTGATCCAATCATGGCCCGATATAACGTCGGATCCACATCGGTATCACTTTCAGTACCCAGTCCGAGATTGTGATTCACTTGAATCGGCGTGCTGAAATGGGCAGTCAATTTTGTTCCTTCCATCCCGAAACGTTCCAATATGTCATAGACATACTTTGTCTGATGGATGAACATCCCTTCCTTCTTCTGGTCAACTTGTAACCCCAAAAAGAAAGTTAACTCTCCCATTGCACTCATCTAGAATTTTGACTATATTACCTTCTCGAAATCTTTGCACATCTGTTCGTCTGATGAACCAAAAATGATATCATCTACGTACGCTTGTACCAAGATAAAATGTCCTCCCTTCCTCTTAACAAACAGAGTACTATCTATCCTACCCCTTTCAAACCCGATCTCTACTAAATGGTTGGATAGAGTCTCATGCCACGCCCTAGGTGCTTGATGTAATCCATATAGAGCCTTATCTAAAAGATATACTCTATCTGGATATTTTGGATCTGTAAATCCGGGCGGCTGTTCTACATACAACAACTCCTTCACTTTCCCATATAGGAAAGCACTCTTTACATCTAATTGATAGACCTTAAAGCCCTTGAAGGAGGCAAAAGCTAGAAACAACCTAATGGCTTCCAGCCTTGCTACTGGTGCAAACACCTCATTGTAATCGATTCCCTCCTCTTGGTTGAAACCCTTTACAACTAGCCTAGCCTTGTTGCGCGTGACTATACCCCGATCATCTCTTTTGCACTTAAAAACCCATTTGGTTCCTATGGCAACTTCCCCTCGAGGTAATGGAACTAACTCCCACACTTCTAGTTTCCTAAACTGCGAAAGTTCTTCCTGCATCGCTTCAACCCAGGAGTTATCCTTAAGTGCCATTTGCACATTCTTAGGCTCTACTTGCGATATGAAACACGAACAGAGACAGTTATGATATGCCTCGGAGTCGTTTATCATCGACAACAACACAGTGTTGTTATTCACACTACTCCTAGTCTTCACACCCTCGTTAGGATTTCCTATGATGCTTTCCTATAGGATGGTTCTTGTTAGTCCTAGAGGTCTCTATCTCGTCAACTCTCAGATTATCTTCTAAGTTAGATCCTATTTCACCTAATGTGGGAACAGCCTCAGTTTCTACATTTTCCTCCTCATGGACATTTTCCTCAGAGTTGGAACTTGTTGCCTGAGTCTGATTCTCAGTGGTAGGTGCTTCTGGATTAGCAACTTCTGGAGATCCATCTACAGTCGCAGTAGGCTCGGATGTGGATTGAAATGTAGTCCTCGGAAAGGTATGACCTTCGTCATTCAGATGTAACGTCGCCATGTCCTTTTCATTGTACCTGCATTTTCATCCAAAGGAATGTTAAATGACTCAAATAATTTATCATAGTCAAATATCCATTCCGGACCTGTTTGGGGTTCATGTGTATAACTTGTGACTTCAATGTTATACACAATCTCTACCGTACCATTTGTTTTATTGAAAACCCGTTTGTTTGGTGAGTTCGGCACATAACCTAGGAAGTATCCTTCGTCAGCCTTTTCACCAAACTTCGGTTGATGTTTTGTACGCAAAAGAGTGCATGGTACCCCAAACGGTTCGAAGCCAGTTAAATTAGGTGGCCGTTTATTCAAAATTTCATAACAGGTTTTGTTCAAAGATTTGACAGTTAGGACTCGGTTTAAAATGTGACATGCGGTATTCACTGCCTCCCCCCAAAACATGGTAGGAAGCTTTGAATCCGACAACATAGTCCTAGCTGCCTCAATCAGTGTCCTGTTTTTACGTTCAGCACCCCATTTTGTTGAGGCTCATATGGTGCACTGAATTGATGCACTATGCCCAGTGATAGGCAATATACACCAATTACAGTGTTTTTGAACTCAGTTCCATTATCACTACGTATCCTTTTAACCCTTGTTCCGTAGGAATTCTCCACTTGGTCTAAGAACCCGATGAGCTTGGAAGCCGTCTCGTCCTTTGTACCTAAAAAGAAAACCCAAGAAAATCGTGAGTAACCGTCAGTGATAACTAAACAATACCAACTACCACCTATACTCCGTTTGTTGATTGGTCCGAATAGGTCCATATGCAGCAAATCGAATGTGGTAGTGATGGAGTTCTGAGTCTTGGACTTGTGTGCCTTCTTATGTTGTTTGCCCTTCTTGCATGGTAGACACTTGTCCTCGAACTGAAAACTCTTCATAGGCACACCTTGCACCAATCCATTTTTCGTTATGTAGTTCATTTTTCTTAGGTGCAAGTGAGCCATGCTTCTGTGCCACAACACTGATTCCGTCTCCGAAGCTTTGGATAACAAACAGATTGGCCCCATCGAAGTCTCTGGCTTGTTCATATCAAGCATGTACAAGTCATTCTTCCTTGGTGCCCGCATCAATATCCACTCTTCAGGAATCTTGAACCCCAGTTTTAGCACTAACGCTTCAGTGTCAGTGAACAACACTGAATTCTTCTTGTCACAGATTTGAGATACACTAATGAGATTGTGAACCAGTTTATCAACATGATAAACTTGGTCCAACTTGATCGTCCCATTAGTGACCACTCCGGTACCCGTGATGTTTCCTCCTTTGTTACCCGCGAATGATACAAATCCCCGATTCCCACCCTTGAAGTCTGTAAGGAGACTTCTTTCCCCTGTCATGTGCCTGGAGCATCCACTGTCGACGAACCATTTGTTGTTTGGACCTGTGGTAATCTCCTGCACATGAAAGTAAATAGGTTAGTTATCACGGGGAACCCAAGCCATAACTGACTTGGTTATACCATTCTCGTCCACATACTTAAACTCTTTCAAATACCCATCTCGCCTTTCAGGTGACTTGGGTCGTTGAACAGGAGTTTGTAGTGGTGCCGAGTGATGTAAATTCACTCTTTGCCTTTGAGTAGGCATTTGTTGTGGAGCTCTAGAATAATTCCGATTATATTGTATTTCAGATTGTGATCCCTGAGCTCTAACCGGTGCGTAATGTCTAACAGGAGTATGAGACCTAACTGGAGTGTGTGCCCTGCTAGGTGTTGTGCTCCTATAGACTTGTTGAGGTGCTGACCTAGATTGATTAATGACACGATTCGGTGAATTTGTCCTAACCACTTCCTTTGGTCCAACCTTTACCGGTGTTTGTTTCACAACTTGTTTTGTTGCGGCCTGCACAGTTTTCTCGGTACTCTGAGAACTACTAGTGCTCGCCACATTTGTTGAGGGCTTAACAGGTGTTGGGTTCACTGTCTTAGGTGTAACTTCGGCTTTCCTAAGCGGACAGTGAGAAGCAACATGCCCCTTTTCATGACATCTAAAGCAGGACATCTTATCTATGGACTTCTTGTGTGTGCCCTTAGACTTAGGTTTCTCACTAGTGTCTTGGTCCTTTTGTACATCTATTGCGACTGGCTCATCGTCCTGATCATTAAAATCAATTTTATGTTTTCCTGCAGGTGTTTCACTGGAGGAAGACAAAAATTTGACTTTCTTAACCTTGACAGTTGTCTCAGCCACCTTAGGTGTATTTTCTACTACAGGCTCAGATATGGTGCAGGTATGTCCTCTAAGTCTACTGATTTGTCAGTTTTCTCCTGAGGTTGAGGCACGTAGTTTGCATTAAAAGGTGGAGGAATTTCATGAAATCCTAGACCTACGGGCTTTTTAGATTGTCTTTGAGCATCTAAAACTTTCCCTAGGTTCAAGCTTGAATTCCTAAACTTCTCTAGCTTACTATTGGCCTCTGCTACCTTTACCTTTGTTTCAGCTAGCTCTATGTCTTTGTCCTTAAGGTTTATGTGATTCTAAGACTAGATTTAACCTATCATTAGAAGTAACACATAACAAGCATAATTCATGAAAAAGTGAGTAAGTCAGACTAACCTTTGTGTGGTCGGATTCCACGTTGGCCATTTGAGCGGCAAACTCCAGAAGCGTTTGATCATTCGTCTTCTCCACCCACATCGGACTGCTGTCCCTTGTGGTCTGCTCTTCCCCTTCACACCCGTTCTCCGTGACTTCAGCCATAAAAGCCCGAGCATTTGATTCCGGATGTGAACTCCAGTAGTAGGTACCATCCAGCTGTCTGTCTGATGTGACATTTGATAGTAGACCAGCTAGATTGGCTTGACCGGCAGATGAATTCGGAAGGTATCGTTGTTAAGACTGATTCTGAAACTGTCCCTGATGCTGACTCTGCCCTTGGTACGTATCTACCTTCGGTCGCTGACATTCTCTGGCGAAGTGTCCCAGACCTTGACAGTTGTAGCATTTCACCTTGGACTTATCAAATCCAATTCCCTTATTGTTCATCGTCAGATTCCTCCCAGTTCGTTTGATGAATCTTTTAACCCGTTGGGTTACCATGGCCAGTTTCCATTTAAGATCCATTTCCTCAAGATCGTCAGGGTCGACCTGATCATAGTCTTCACCCCAGAGAGCAGGATCGTTAATTTTCCCTTGAACGCAGTTCCCGTATGCGGCCACAAATGAAGCAAGCAAGTTCAAATGTTCTTCCGCTGATTTAGCGCTCATGGGCATCTTAGAATAGCTCTGAGATGTCGTCGCCTGTGCTGCTTGAGGTTGCTGTTCTTCTGATCTTCCCAACCCTAAGAACGCTCTGTTCAGTGTGTCATCAGACTCTGCTAGTGACGACGTTTCTCCGGTGAAAAATGCTGTAGCAGTCTTCAGATCGGCGGTCGCTGATGGTTTTGTTGATTTTCCAAAATACATCGCTGGATTCTGGACTTGTTCGTAATCAGTTTCGGCCTTCAGTAGCTCGAAATGATAAGCTCGCAACGTTCCCACAATATCCTCCAGAGATTGGGTATAATACTTATCCTCATTAAGCTTTATCATTGCCACATATGTTGGTACACCCTGTGTGACGATAGCAGTCTAAGTGATCTTACATTGTGGTTTTAGCCAGTGTTTGTTATATACGTTTATATTTGGTTGATATTTATTATTGTTTGGGTGTTTGAACTTGATGTAACGTATTACAAGAAGTTCAAACATAAAGATCAAAGATAAAATCAATCATAAGGTAAAAACATAAGTTTCAATACTAAGTTGAGTATGTGAAATAGTAGATTCGAATTATGTAAGGTTTGACATTCGAATTTGTGTCAGATTCAAATGTAGACCTAGATTCGAAGCTAGGCAGATTCGAGAGTGTCTATGAGGACAAACTCGAATGGGCCTTGGGCCAGATTCGAGTTTGGCCCATAACAGACTCGAGTTTGCCTCTATAATTAGGGATAGACTCGAAATATTATTAGACTTTTTGCAGAATTCGTGAGTGATTAAGCAAAAGGCGATCTCGAGTTTATCATCAGTGTTAGTGCCGTTTCGGAGAGAATCAGTTCGTAGGATCGTTCGTGTGTCGTTCGTTCAGCCTCTGATAGTCTCCGTGTTTCTGTGTGAGAGTTGTTTCCGTCTACCCTTTAACGAGGATTCCGCACTCGTTGACGGTTCCGCGTCTAGATAGATCTCGTAGTGGTAGACCTTACAAGTGGTATCAGAGCCAAGTGAGTGTTCATGGTGTTCTTCGTGTTCATCTAGATACATTCTAGGTTTCTTGACGCTTTTGGACGGTTTTACTCTCAAAATCGTGTTTTTTTCGTGTTTGTCGAGCTTAGCAAATAGTAATCCGGGAAATACTTTGTGGTTTTTCACGTTTTTGATCGAAATCAATATTTTTCATTGCAAAAATATTGATTTAATCTGTAAAACGTTAAAAAATCAAAGTGTTAGCCGTTTTTCGAGTTTGCGGCGCTCGAATCTATTAGGGGTAATTAGGGTTACACTTAGTCTCGAGTCTAAACAAATACGCTCCTTTCGAGTCTGATACAGAGGGTTTCGAATCTAATTCGAGTTTGTGCTACATTCGAATAGGGTCTCGAGTCTACTTCCTTTCGACTTTAATTCGAATTTGGTCTAGTATCGAATAGGTTTCGAATCTGCTGTGTCTTAGAGTTTGCTCTGACCTTCGAATCTGAGGAACTTTCGAATCTGACATAATTTCGAGTTTAATTAAATTTCAACACTTAATCGACTTTAATCCCAAAAGACTTAATCTAAATTACATTCGAATCTATCTAGATTCGAAAGAGTTAGCCTAAGTTAGTTTTGAATTAAATTAATTAAGTACAAATTCAATTACTTTTGAAAAGATGTCAAATCTTCAAAAATTCCTGGAAATGGACCACGAGGTCGGGAAGGCAAACGCTCCGCCTAAGCTGATGAAACTCGAAGATTATTACTGGTGGAAAGATCGGTTTACCGATTTCGTGCGTTTTAATGACATGCGCATGTGGGTGTGTATCGACGAAGGATATATTCCACCAGTTTCTGAAGTTGAAGGCCGTCAGAAAGTCTTGTCATACCATATGATGAAGGAGGATGATAAGAAATTGTATGAAGCCGAAAACAAAGCTTTCTCGATAATTAGAATGGCGTTGCCTCAGGATATACTATACACATTTAGGACTCAAAAAACGTCGAAGGAACTTTGGGAGTCTCTAGAGAAGAGGTGTGAGGGTAACCTAGGGTTCGTAGAAAGCGTACAGAGCTGTTGAAACAACAGTTTGCGATCTTCAAGGCGTTAAAGGATGAACAGCTGGATGATATCATCACCCGGTTCTATTATCTGTTGACGGAACTTGAAAGTCACGGGATTGAATATACTGGCACCGACAAGAACAACAAGCTTCTTGATGCCTTACCAGCCAAATGGGCTATGTATGTGGCAATGATAAAGCTAAATGAGTATAAGTATTATACCCAATCTCTGGAGGATATCGTGGGGACGTTGCGGGCATATCACTTCGAATTACTGAAGGCCGAAACTGATTACGAACAACTCCAGAATCCAGCAATGTATATTGGAAAGTCAACAAAACCTTCAACGACCGCCGATCTGAAGACTGCAACAGCGTTTTTCACCGGAGAAACGTCGTCACCAGCAGAGACTGATGACTCTTTGAATCGAGCGTTCTTAGGATTAGGAAGATCGGAAGAACCGCAGCCTCAAGTACAACAGGCATCGACATCTCAGAGCTATTCCAAGATGCCCATGAGCGCAAAATCGGCGGAAGAACATTTGAATCTCCTTGCTTTATTTGTGGCCGCGTATGGGAATTGTGTTCAAGGGAAGATTAACGATCCTGCTCTCTGGGATGAAGACTACGATCAGGTCGACCTTGATGATCTTGAGGAAATGGATCTTAAATGGCAACTGGCCATGGTAACCCAACGGGTTAAAAGATTCATCAAGAGAACTGGGAGGAATCTGACAATGAACAACAAGGGGATTGGATTTGATAAGTCCAAAGTAAAGTGCTTCAACTGTCAAGGTCTGGGACACTTCGCCAGAGAATGCCAGAGACCGAAGGTAGAAACGTACCAAGGGCAGAGTCAGCATCAGGGACAGTTTCAGAATCAGTCTCAACAACGATACCTTCCAAGTTCATTTAACGGTCAAGCCAACCTAGCTGGTCTACTATCCAATGTCACTTCAGACAGACAGCTAGATGGTACTTATGACTGGAGTTCACATCCAGAATCAAATGCTCGGGCTTTTATGGCTGAAGTCACGGAGACTGGGTGTGAAGGAGAAGAGCAGACCACAAGGGAAAACAGTCCGATGTGGGTGGAAAAGACGAATGATCAGACAGTTCCGGAGTTTGCTGCTCAGATGGCCAACGTGGAATCTGATAACTCAAAGGTTAGTCTGGCTTACTCTCTTTTTCTGTGAATTATGTGCGTTATGTGTTAATTCTAACGATAGGTTAAATTTAGTCTTAGAATCACATAAAACCATAACTGCTTAAAATGAGAATTTAAAAATTGAAAACGCTAGCCTGAACGATATTAAGCAAGATCTTAAAGAAAAACTTAAGGCTGATGCTCAAGACGTAATAGTTCTGAAAGACAAACTGAGTGAGCAGTGTGTTAGAATAGAGCTTATGTATGAGCATGTAGAGGCCTTGACCAAAAACCTTAAAGACAAAGACATAGAGCTAGCCGAAACAAAGGTAAAGGTAGCAGAGGCAAACAGTAAGCTAGAGAAGTTTAGGAATTCAAGCCTAAATCTAGGGAAAGTTTTAGATGCCCAAAGACAATCTAAAAAGCCCGAAGGTCTAAGATTTCATGAAATTCCTCCACCTTTTAATGCAAACTATGTCCCTCAGCCTCAGGAGAAAACTGAAAAATCAGTAGACTTAGAGGACACACCTGAACCTATATCTGAGCCTATAGTAGCAAATACACCTAAGGTGGCTGACACAACTGTCAAGGTTAAGAAAGTCAAATTTGTGACTTCCTCCAGTGAAACACCTGCAGGAAAACATATAATTGATTGGGCTGATCAGGACGATGAGCCAGTCGCTATAGATGTACAAAAGAACCAAGATACTAGTGAGACACCTAAGTCTAAGGGAACACACAAAAAGTCCATAGATAAGATGTCTTGCTTCAGATGTCATGGAAAGGGGCATGTTGCTTCTCACTGTCCACTTAGGAAAGCCGATGTTACACCTAAGACAGTGAACCCAACACCTGTTAAGCCCTCAACCAATGTGGCGAGCACTAGTAGTTCTCAGAGTACCGAGAAAACTGTGTAGGCCGCACCAAAACCAGTTGTGAAACAAACACCGGTAAAGGTTGGACCAAAGGAAGTGGTTAGGACAAATTCACCGAATCGTGTCGTTAATCAATCTAGGTCAGCACCTCAACAAGTCTATAGGAGCACAACACCTAGCAGGTCACACACTCTAGTTAGGTCTCATACTCCAGTTAGACAGTACGCACCGGTAAGAGCTCAGGGATCACAGTCCGAAATGCAATATAATAGGAATTATTCTAGAGCTCCACAACAAATGCCTACTCAAAGGCAAAGAGTGAATTTAAATCACTCGGCACCACAACAAACTCCTGTTCAACGACCCAAGTCACCTGAAAGGCGAGATGGGTATTTGAAAGAGTTTAAGTATGTGGACGAGAATGGTATAACCAAGTCAGTTATGGCTTGGGTTCCCCATGATAACTAACCTATTTTCTTTCATGTGCAGGAGATAACCACAGGTCCAAACAACAAGTGGTTCGTCGACAGTGGATGCTCCAGGCACATGACGGGGGAAAGAGGTCTACTTACAGACTTCAAGGGTGGGAATCGGGGGTTTGTATCATTCGCCGGTAACAAAGGAGGAAACATCACAGGTACCGGAGTGGTCACTAATGGGACGATCAAGTTGGACCAAGTTTATCACGTTGATAAACTGGTTCACAATCTCATTAGTGTATCTCAAATCTGTGACAAGAAGAACTCAGTGTTGTTCACGGACACTGAGGCGTTAGTGCTAAAACCGGGATTCAAGATTCCTAAAGAATGGGTATTGATGCAGGCACCAAGGAAGAATGACTTGTACATGCTGGATATGAACAAGCCGGAGACTTCGATGGGGCCAATCTGTCTATTATCCAAAGCTTCGGAGACGGAATCGGTACTGTGGCACAGACGCATGGCTCACTTGCACCTAAGGAAGATGAACTACATAACGAAGAATGGATTGGTGCAAGGTGTGCCTATGAAGAGCTTTCAGTTCGAGGACAAGTGTTTACCGTGCAAGAAGGGCAAACAACATAAGAAGACACATAAGTCCAAGACGCAGAACTCCATAACCTCAACATTCGATTTGCTGCACATGGACCTTTTCGGACCTATCAACAAAAGGAGTATAGGAGGTAGTTGGTTTTGTTTAGTTATCACTGACGATTACTCACGATTTTCTTGGGTTTTCTTTTTAGGTACAAAGGACGAGACGGCTTCCAAGCTCATCGGGTTCTTAGACCAAGTGGAGAATTCCTACGGAACAAGGGTTAAACGGATACGTAGTGATACTGGAACTGAGTTCAAAAACACTGTAATTGGTGTATATTGCCTATCAAAGGGCATAGTGCATCAATTCAGTGCACCATATGAACCTCAACAAAATGGGGTGGCCGAACGTAAAAATAGGACATTGATTGAGGCTGCAAGGACTATGCTTTCGGATTCAAAGCTTCCTACCATGTTTTGGGGGGAGGCAGTGAATACCGCGTGCCATATTTTAAACCGAGTCCTTATAGTCAAATCTTTGAACAAAACATGTTATGAAATTTTAAACAAACGGCCACCTAACTTAACTGGATTCGAACCGTTTGGGGTACCATGCACTCTTTTGCGAACAAAACATCAACCGAAGTTTGGTGAAAGGCTGACGAAGGATACTTCCTAGGTTATGTTCCAAACTCACCAAACAAACGGGTTTTTAATAAAACAAATGGTACAGTGGAAATAGTGTATAACATTGAAGTCACTAGTTATACACATGAACCCCAAACTGGTCCGGATTGGATATTTGACTATGATAAATTATTTGAGTCATTTAACATTCCTTTGGATGATAATGCAGGTACAATCGAAAAGGACATGACGACGTTGCATCTGACTGACGATGGCCATACCTTTCCGAGGACTACGTTTGAATCCACATCCGAGCTTACTGCGACTGTAGATGGATCTCCAGAAGTTGCTGATCCAGAAGCACCTACCACTGAGAATCAGACTCAAGCATCAAGTTACAACTCTGAGGAAAATGTCCACGAGGAGGAAAATGTAGAAACTGAGTCTGTTCCCCCATTAGGTGAAATAGTATCTAACTTAGGAGATAATCTAAGGGTTGATGAGATAGAGACCTCTAGGATTAACAAGAATCATCCTATAGAAAGCATCATAGGAAATCCTAACGAGGGTGTGAGGACTAGGAGTAGTTTAAATAACAACACTGTGTTGTTGTCGATGATAAACGACTCCGAGGCATATGACACATGTCTCTATTCTTGTTTCATATCGCAAGTAGAGCCTAAGAATGTGCAAATGGCACTTAAGGACAACTCCTGGGTTGAAGCGATGCAGGAAGAACTTTCGCAATTTAGGAAACTAGAAGTGTGGGAGTTAGTTCCATTACCTCGAGGGGAAGTTGCTATAGGAACCAAATGGGTTTTTAAGTGCAAAAGAGACGATCGGGGTATAGTCACGCGCAACAAGGCTAGGCTAGTTGTAAAGGGTTTCAACCAAGAGGAGGGAATCGATTACAACGAGGTATTTGCACCAGTAGCAAGGCTGGAAGCCATTAGGTTGTTTCTAGCTTTTGCCTCCTTCAAGGGCTTTAAGGTATATCAATTAGATGTTAAGAGTGCTTTCCTGTATGTGAAAGTGAAGGAGTTGGTGTATGTAGAACAACCGCCCGGATTTACAGATCCAAAATATCCTGATAGAGTATATCGCTTAGATAAGGCTCTATATGGATTGCATCAGGCACCTAGGGCATGGTATGAGACTCTATCCAACCATTTATTAGAAAACGGGTTTGAAAGGGGTAGGATAGATAGTACTCTGTTTGTTAAGAGGAAGGGAGAACACTTTATCTTGGTACAAGTGTACGTCGATGATATCATTTTTGGATCATCAGACGAACAGATGTGCAAAGATTTCGAGAAGGTGATGAAGTCGAAATTCGAGATGAGTGCTATGGGAGAGTTAAATTTCTTTTTGGGGTTACAAGTTGACCAGAAGAAGGAAGAGATGTTTATCCATCAGACGAAGTATGTCTATGACATATTGGAACGTTTCGGGATGGAAGGAACAAAATTGACTGCCCATTTCAGCACGCCGATTCAAATGAATCACAATCTCGGACCGGGTACTGAAAGTGATACCGACGTGGATCCGACTTTATATCGGGCCATGATTGGATCACTTATGTATTTAACTGCTTCAAGACCTGACATTATGTTTGCTGTGTGTATTTGTGCTAGGTTTCAAGCAAATCCGAAGGAGATGCATATGAAAGCTGTGAAGCGGATTCTACGATACCTCAAGTCGAAACCGAAGCTGGGACTTTGGTATCACGCGGAGGGAGATCTAGAGTTGGAGGCGTTCACGGATTCTGACTACGGAGGATGCAACTTGACGTGCAAGTCAACAACTGGAGGTTGTCAGTTCCTAGGAGGGGGATTGCTATCCTGGCAATGCAAGAAACAAACATCGGTAGCCGTGTCAACGTGCGAGGCCGAGTATGTTGCTGCTGGTAGTTGCTGCTCACAGGTTCTGTGGATACAACAACAATTGCGGGATTACGGTTTGGCTTATACTCAAACTCCAATTAGGATATACAATCAATCTACAATTGCTATAACTAACAATCCAGTTAAACACAACAAAACAAAGCACATAGACATTAGGCATCATTTTATTCGTGATTGTGCTGAAAAGAACTTAATCAAATTGGTAATAGTGGCAACAGAAGATAATAATGCTGATTTATTTACCAAAGCATTTGATAAGTCACGGTTTGAATATTTAATTCAACTAAACGGAATGCGCAACCCGGAGTAATTTGGCCTTAGTAGTAGTTTATTTCCTTTTATAGTACTAGTATTTCTTTCTTTTTATAGTAAGTCTGCTAATTTAGGATAGTTTCTATTTTTAGTAAGTTTCTATTTTCAGTAAGTTAGTAGGTTATCTTATTTTATTGCTATTTCTTTATGAAAAACAAAAGAAAAAAGAGAGAAAATTATAAAAATACAAAAAAAAGAGAATATCAGAAAAGGAGTTAAGTCTTAGGAGCATAGGTTCAAAGTGACGAAAATTAGCACAGTCGTTACAAACTCTAAGTGTTTAGGCTTTCACACATAATGCAACTAAATTCTAAGTGTTATACTTTAGTTTAGTTTGATGTGTTGGTAGGCATAATACATATAGGGAGTCTCAAGGCAAATAAAATATTCAAGAAAAAGTCAAACGTGTCACTAACTTAGATGTATGACCAATCGGTCTTAATTTTTATATACAAGACATACAAACTTTGTGTCTAAATGAGGTATGGAAACTTTCTGGGGATGTATAGCAACATCAAATACATCTGAAAATGGAAAGAATAGAAAAATCATATAAAACTGAGAGTCGAAAACATGTAACTCTGTTGTACGTAAGTACAGACCTGTTGCCTCTGTTTAGATTCGGGTTAGCGAGATATGTCGCTTTGTAGTACGTCGGTACAGACCTGTCACCGCTGTCTTGCTAACTTTAAGAATAAACCTTAAGTCAAACTAAGACACTTTGTTGTATGAAAATACAGACCTGTGTCCGATGTTTGTCTTTTAAAGAAAGTTTGCAAATACCAACAAGTTAGAATCTTTGTCTGTGTGCCTTGATCATAAAAGTTTGTCTATTTCTGAGTCACGTAAGATAATTTCATGATAAATAAAAATGCCAAGGGATATTCCAAAATGTAGAATGTTTAAAGGGGTAAAATACCAACAATCGGCTAAATGGGTATTTCACGACAAACAATCAAAGGAATCAAAAATTCCTAAGTGTGAAAGTTTAAGTACTGAAAGTGAGTCTCTAATATCGCTATCTGATTGAACCTTTCTTAGACTATACTCATCAAAAATATTTTGTTTAGTATTTAGCTTAGGTTGTAAATTTTAATAGGAATAGCTTAAGTTTAAGTTAAATTTTCAGCCAAAATTCTAAAATTTCATTTTACTTAGTTTTTATTTTATTTTATTTTTTATTTTTTATTTTATTTTACCTTAGTTTATTTTATTTTATTTTAGTTTTTACTTAGGTAAAAGGTCAAAAATTCTGAGGGTGCATTCACAGTTGAACTAAATAAACACTGCGTGAAAAATTATGAGCTTAGGGTAAAAGAGTTGGCATAGTTTATCTAGTTACACAATACCGTAGAAAAGGTTGAAAAAGTTGAAGTTATTTCAAAATTTTTGAAATTTTTCCAAGTGTTTGGTGTAATTCGAGTTTAGTTCAGACTCGAATTAGGGTAGTCTCGAATCTGTCAGTAGATTCGATGTTGGCCTTAGATTCGAAGGTTGGTGGTATATATAGGTTAACAGTGAAGTCATTAACTCCTTACTGTTTTCGAATCTATATCCTCGAGTCTATCCGGCGATTTCGAATCTATTCCTCGAATCTACCGTTTTTCTCAAAAACGACAATTTGTCGAGTCTCTTGCCTTAGTGTTCGATTCTACTGATACTTCTAGGTACAAACAACTTGATTGTACAAGATTCATGTAGTTTTATACACCATTTTAGGCAAAATCATCGATTTTTGAAGGTTTATGGGTATAAATCGTGGTTTTCAAAAATTACCAAGATTGGACCGATAAATAGTCAAATTAAATGCACATATATGTGATTAGTAACTAGTAGGACTAATGAATGTAATTTTCTGAGTCCAAAATGGTTAAAATCAAGAGATTTGGTGTTGAGTAAGGCCGACGGTTCGAATCTGTTCCTGAGGTTTCTCGAGTCTGTCATTAAACTCGAGAAGGACACTAGATTCGAATCTGTCATCAAACTCGAAAAGGGGATTTTTTCGAATATGTCTATTCGAATCTGTTACTTTATTTGAATTATTTAATTTAAATTTTATTAAACTTGTAGAAATTCTTTTGTGTTGGATTTTGTACTTAATCAAGTTCAAAATTAAACAAATTTGAATTTAGGCAAGTTTATTGATTTTTATTAATTCTAATAGTTTATTTATTGTGCAGATATGGCTGTTCGAGTTTTTGTGCCAAAGCACAATATGGTCCTTCACCCTGACCATCATATCCCTGAGGCGCAGGGATATCGTCAAATGTTGGATTTCCTAGTGGAGTCTAGGATTGGATTTGCCGTATCCCATAACCTTCAGATTGTGCTTCCCTATGTTCGCCAATTTTATGATCATCTTCAGGTAGACTGCTCTGTCACCCCGACAGTGCTGAGAACCAGGATAGCAGGGCAGCCGTTGGTGTTCTCTGCCGATATGCTGCGACAAGTTCTGCAGCTAGGCTCTCAAGAAGAAGAATCTCGGCCAATCGATTTTCCTCTGAGTATTAGGCAAGCGGCCTTTCAGAGAATGGGTTATAGTCTAGATGCGACGAAGGCTTCTTATATGAAGAGCGGGCTAATCGGCCAATGGAGATTTCTGGCTCATGTTTTCATGGTATGTTTTGCAGCTAAGAAAGCCGATTTTGACTATATGGTCTCGAAGATCCAGTCTGGGATAATCGCGTTAGTATATAATCGGCCATTCAGTTTCTCGGAAATGTTTTTCTCCGAATTTGTTCAACAAATCACCGCTCCAGAAAATCAACAAATCCTGCTATATCCACGGTTCACAATGATGCTTATCAGGCATTTCTTGCCGAATCTGCCTCAGTCGAATGAGATTCAAAGCGTAGATGTAATGGATAAGAGGATCTTTGCTGATTGTTCCTCGCACAGAGGAAGATTGGCTGTTCCAGTTGAGCGTCCGTTGTTTGGAGCCATTTTGGATAGGAATTTTGAAGCCCCAGATATTGCCAACTGGGCAAGGGAAGTTGAAGTTCAAGCCAGGCAGCCACCACAACAACAAAGACAACCGCGAGCACAGCCACAACGGCGAAGACAAAGAGCGACTGCGAGTCAAACACAGGCATCAAGGCCTTCTACAAGTCAGCAGCCGGAGGTACAAGAAGCAGGGCCTTCGAATGTCCCAAGCGAAGCTGATCAGTTGTGCCAAACTTTATATGAAATTTGGGAAGCAGGACCTAATGCCAATGAAGAGATATCTGCAGCATTGGTGGGAGAATTACTTGAGCCTCCAGAGGGAGAAGAAGATGTGTTGAGAGATGTTGACGAATATGTGCCAGAGCAGACTGGTAATGATGAGTCATCATGTGCAACCGAATCAGAAGAGATGGAGGAAATCGAAGTTGAAGCTCCCGAGTCAGAATCTACAGAACCACATATTCAAATAGGAACTTATGGTTCACGGATAGTAGTTAATGAAGAAACTTCAAGGAGGGGAGTAATAAGAGAGGCTGATGAATCCGATTTTGAAGAAGAGGAAGTTGCACCTTTAGTGACGAGGCAACGGGCCAAGCGTTATAGATTCATGCAAGGATCATCTTCAGCATCAACAGATCAACCAGAAATTCAGCAAACTCAAACTCCTCAATCTCAAGAACCTCAAACCAACATTCCACCACCACCTCAAGATGAACCGTATATCCCATCGCCAATCATTCCAACGCCAATTCAGTCCATTCCATCAACCTCATCCACATATGCCGACAATCAACGATTTATGTAGCTTAAAGCTCGTGTTGACTTCCAGAATGTCCATATCTTAAGCCTAACCAAGGCAATCGGTGAAATTCAGACGCATAATGCAAATCTCGATAAGGAGAATGTCGATTTGAAGAAGATTGTGGAAAAGGTCCAGGAAGAAAACACAGAGTTAAAAACATTTGTCTGCGATCATGCAGCTGAGATAAGGACGATGCGCTCCCTATAGGGCAGTTAATGAAAAATTTACAGGCTCAGGGGGAGACGTCGTGCCGTGATCAGGAAGTACAGAGGCCGAGAGATGATGATGATGAAGACAACCAAGGCAATGATCCCAGCCCTAAAAGTCAGAATGAGCCAGTAGATTTTTCTGCTGCTCAGACTGCTCAATCTCAGGGGGAGCCTAGTCTAGCAGGAGGAGAAGTAGGAGAAGCGAGTTCATCTAAGCCTACGGATTTGGAGATTAGTGAGATGATAGATGCTCTCATGGATCTTGATGATGATCCGATGGATGTGGGTTTTGATTTTGAAGATGAAATGGAAGAGCTAGAAGAGGGTGAGTTTGTGCCAGAAGATATAGTTGACTGGAAATCAGATGACGAGGTATGTGCTGATGAGGACGATGAAGCTGATGAGATCGTCATACAGCAAAATCCTATCACTGATACATATATAATAGAAGGAAACGATGTTGTTAACGTAGAAGTAGTGAATGCTGCGTTAAATGTTCAGCCATCAATAGAAGAACCTGCCAGAGAACTAACAAATGAAGAGAAGAGAAAGTTATGGTTCAGAGCTGAGAAGAAGGAATTAGAGCTGAAAAAGAAAATGAGGGTGCCGGGTACTGGGAAGTTGTCTGGAAGCATATTAAGCTGGTTCTTTGATCGAGAACTGCAGCTATTCATAATTAAGAGGAAAGACGGGCTCCAGTACCTGAGGCGAACTCTGAAAGCTTTCAATTCACTGCCAAAGATCGAGATCACAGCGTTAGCATGGAAAGATCTGATTAATATTGGCAATGATCCCTACGCAGATGTAATTGCAAGAATCATAAGAAAAGAGGGAAGATCAAGGAAGTTTGAGCGACTGAATCCATGGGTTGGAAAAAGAGTAGAAGATCCTTCACGTATTGATCCTCTAACTGGGCGACCTTGGATGAAGATTCACTACAAACCAGTAAGATGTCTAAGGAAGGTGCCGCTCAAGCCTATGCCACAGAATGTCTTGAAGAATCTGCATTGGTGGTATGCTGAGACTGAGACTGGAGAGGCGGTCATGGAAGATTTTGAAGAAAAAGTTATTCTTAGAGTTTACGATCCTCTTCACCTGGTAAACCTTTCTAGAGATGATCTTCATATTTTGCATGCTTGTAAGATTTCTAGTGATGCACATGTGGATAGTGAAGCTAGGAAATATGAGAATGTAGTCAAAGTATGTGTTGAAAATGATTGTATGCTGGAAGTAGTTTGAATAAATAATAAACAAAGTTCTTAATCAAATGTGTGAATTATTAGAAGCTATCGTCAAGGGGGAGTCTGTTGGTACACCCTGTGTGACGATAGCAGTCTAAGTGATCTTACATTGTGGTTTTAGCCAGTGTTTGTTATATACGTTTATATTTGGTTGATATTTATTATTGTTTGTGTGTTTGAACTTGATGTAACGTATTACAAGAAGTTCAAACATAAAGATCAAAGATAAAATCAATCATAAGGTAAAAACATAAGTTTCAATACTAAGTTGAGTATGTGAAATAGTAGATTCGAATTATGTAAGGTTTGACATTCGAATCTGTGTCAGATTCGAATGTAGACCTAGATTCGAAGCTAGGCAGATTAGAGAGTGTCTATGAGGACAAACTCGAATGGGCCTTGGGCTAGATTCGAGTTTGGCCCATAACAGACTCGAGTTTGCCTCTATAATTAGGGATAGACTCGAAATATTATTAGACTTTTTGCAGAATTCGTGAGTGATTAAGCAAAACGCGATCTCGAGTTTATCATCAGTGTTAGTGCCGTTTCGGAGAGAATCAGTTCGTAGGATCGTTCGTGTGTCGTTCGTTCAGCCTCTGATAGTCTCCGTGTTTCTGTGTGAGAGTTGTTTCCGTCTACCCTTTAACGAGGATTCCGCACTCGTTGACGGTTCCGCGTCTAGATAGATCTCGTAGTGGTAGACCTTACAACATACATAGCCCATTTGGCTGGTAAGGCATCAAGAAGCTTATTGTTCTTCTCAGTGTCATTATACTCAATCCCGTGACTTTCAAGCTCCGTCAATAGATGATAGAAGCGGGTGATTGTGTCATCCAGCTGTTCATCCTTCAACGCCTTGAAAATTGCAAACTGTTGTTTCAACAGCTCCATACGCTTTCGTCGAACCCTAGGATTACCCTCACACCTCTTCTCTAGTGACTCCCAAAGTTCCTTAGATGTCTTTTGAGTCCTAAATGTGTGTAGTATATCCTGAGGCAACGCCATTCGAATTATCGAGAAAGCTTTGTTCTCAGCTTCATAGAGTTTCTTATCATCGTCCTTCATCATCTGATATGATAGAACTCTCTGACGGCCTTCAACTTCAGAAATTGGTGGAATGTATCCTTCGTCAATACACACCCACATGCGCATGTCATTGAAGCGCACAAAGTCTGCAAACCGATCTTTCCACCAATAGTAATCCTCGAGTTTCATCAGCTTAGGCGGAGTGTTTGCCTTCCCGACCTCGTGGTCCATTTCCAGAAACTTTTGAAGGTTTGACATCGTTTCAAAAGGAATTGAATTGGAACTTAATTAATTTAATTCGAAACTGACTTAAGCTAACTCTTTCGAATCTAGGTAGATTCGAATATAATTTAGGTTAAATCTATTTGGGATTAAATTCGATTAAGTGTTGAAATTCAATTAAATTCGAAATTATGACAGATTCGAAAAGCTTCAAACTCGAAGGTCAAGGTAAACTCGAACACACAGCAGATTTGAAACCCTATTCGACACTAGATCAGATTCGAATCAAACTCGAGAACCTATTCGAAACTAGCACAAACTCGAATTAAACTCCAAACAGTGTTTTATCAAACTCGAAAGGAGCGGATTTGGCTAGACTCGAGACTAAGAATAACCCTAATTACTCCTAACAGATTCGAGCGCCGCAAACTCGAAAAACGGCTAACACTTCGATTTCTTTACGTTTTGCAGATTTAATCAATATTTTTACAACGAAAAATATTGATTTCGATAGACACGAAGTATTTCACGGATAAGAATTTGCTAAGCTCGAAAAACACGAAAAACACGATTTTGAGAGAAAAACCGTCCAAAAAGCGTCAAGAAACCTAGAATGTATCTAGATGAACACGAAGAACAAGAAGAACACTCCGTAGGCTCTGATACCACTTGTAAGGTCTACCACTACGAGATCTATCTAGACGCGGAACCGTCAACGAGTGCGGAATCCTCGTTAACGGGTAGACGGAAACAACTCTCACCAGAAACACGGAGACTATCAGAAGCTGCACGAACGACACACGAACGCACATACGAACTGATTCTCTCCGAAACGACACTAACGCTGATGAGAAACTCGAAATCGCTTAATGCTTAATCACTCTCGAATTCTGCAAAAAGTCTAATAATATTTTGAGTCTATCCCTAATTATAGAGGCTAATTCGAGTCTGTCATGGGCTAAACTCAAATCCGGCCCAAAGCCCATTCGAGTTTGTCCCATCTGACATTCTCGAATCTGCCTAAGAGGTCACATTCGAATCTACCAAGAGACTCATTCGAATCTAACCAGATTTGAATCCTAGTCCTTAGATAATTCGAATTTAACTTCTCACATGATTAACTAAGTATTGAAACTTATGTTTTTATCTTATGATTAATTTTATCTTTGATCTTTATGTTTGAACTTCTTGTAATATGTTACATTAAGTTCAAACACACAAACAATAATAATTATCAACCATATATAAACATATATATCTAACACTTGCTAAATCACAATGTTGGATCACTTAGACTGCTATCGTCACACAGGGTGTACCAACATGGCATCTTTTAGTGCTTCATCCACTTTCTTTGGCTCCATTAGTGAAACAAAACTAGAGAACATACAGAAGTTCCCTAAGCTGTCCCACCTTGTTTGTACCCCTTTGTTGATGTCACCAATTATTTGATCATTGGGGTGACATCTGATCCACTTAGGATCATTCTTCAATGATGATTCTCCTGAGCTATCAGCAGCTTCAGCAAGTCCTGTTGAACAGCTCTCAAGATTTTCAAACACACTGTTGTCGTGCGCCTGCTCACTTGTTGAACATGACTGACCACTGTTGAACATATCAGGAGAGGAACCAGGAAAATCAGCATTCATGGGTTGAGGACATGGAGTGGTAATTAGGTCAGTACACTTATTCACACAGGGTGTATTGACATAATCATCATCATGCCCATCATGATTAACAGATTCCACACTGGGTGTTGTGGAAGCTTTTGAGTCCTCTTCACTGTTTGGATGCATTAAATTATCAAAGTTTAATTCTCCTGAAACTGATTCAAGAACAGCTTTGGTGGGAGCATTCTTGGACTCTTCAAAGGTGACATTGATAGATTCATCTATCACCTTTCTTTTGTTGTTGAACACTCTGTAGGCTTTAGAGATAGCAGAGTAGCCAACAAACACACCTTCATCAGCTTTTGGTTCAAACTTTGCCAGTTGGTCCCTTTGATTTAAAATGAAGCAGGGACAACCAAACACATGGAAGTAACTGACACTTGGTTTCCTCCCTTTGAGCAGCTCATAGGAGGTCTTGTTGAACCTTTTCACCACTAAGGATCAGTTTTGGATGAAGCAGGCAGTGTTAACAGCTTCAGCCCAGAATGATGAAGGTAAACCAGATGCACACAGCATGGTTCTAGCAGCTTCAATGAGAGTTCTGTTTCTTCTTTCAGCAGCTCCATTTTGTTGTGGAGTTCTTACAGCTGAGAAGTTTTGAGTGATTCCTTTCTCTTCACAGAAGTCCTCAAGAGTACTGTTTCTGAATTCAGTACCATGATCACTTCTAAGCTGCTTTACCTGGGCAGAGTTCAGCATTTCCATTTCCATCCTTTTAACAAATCCAATAATTTCTCTAGCAGCCTCTCCTTTGCTCTTCAAGAAGATAACCTATGTGTACCTGGAGAATGTAAGGTCTACACAACACGGATCTATCTAGACGCGAGACCGTCAACGAGTGTGGAATCCTCGTTAACGGGTTGACGGTAACAACTCTCACATGGAACACGGCGACTATCAACGAGCTGCACGAACTATACAAGAACGCACCTACTAGAAGATTCTCTCCGAAACAACACTAAAACTGATGATAAACTGGAAATCGCCTTTTGCTTAATCTCTCTCGAATTCTGCAAAAAGTCTCTTAATGATTCGAGTCTATCCCTAATTATAGAGGCTAATTCGAGTCTGCCATGGGCCAAACTCGAATCAGGCCCAAGCCCCATTCGAGTTTGTCCTCACTGACACTCTCGAATCTTCCTACTGAAACACATTCGAATCTGCCTAGGAACACATTCGAATCTATCATAGATTCGAATGCCAATCCTTATAGAATTCGAATTTACTCTATCAGTTATTTAACTAAGAATTGAAACTTATGTTTTTAACTTATGTTTGATTTTATCTTTGATCTTTATGTTTGAACTTCTTGTAATACGTTACATCAAGTTCAAACATACAATCAATAATAATTATCAAACATATATAAACATATATATCAAACACTTGCTAATACCACAATGTTGAATATAACTGGTATCAAAATGCCTGATCACTTAGACTGCTATCGTCACACAGGGTGTACCAACAGACCCCCCCTTGACGATAGCTTCTAACAATTCACACATTTGATTAAGTACTTTGTTTATTATTTATTCAAACTGCTGCCAGCATACAAACCCTTCTCAATACACACTTTAACTACATTTTCATACTTTCTAGCCTCACTATCCATATGAGTGTCACTTGAGATCTTATGAACATGTAGCACCTGAAGATCGTCTTTAGAAAGGTTTACCAGGTGAAGGGGATCGTAGACTCTAAGAATTACTTTTTCTTCAAAATCTTCCATCACAGCTTCTCCCGTTTCACTCTCCACATACCACCAGTTTAGGTTTTTCATGACGTCCTGTGGCATTGGCTTGAGTGGTACCTTTCTCAGACATCGCACTGGTCTGAAATGTATCTTCATCCATGGACGCCCAGTCAGAGGATCAATTCGAGAATGATCCATTACTCGTTTACCTATCCTCGGATTGAGACGTTCAAACTTCCTCGACCTTCCTTCTTTTCTTATGATCTTGGCAATTATTTCAGCGTAAGGGTCGTTGCCGATATTGATTAGATCCTTCCAAGCTAACGCCTTTATCTCAATCTTCGGCAAGGAGTTGAACACTTTCAGAGTTTTTCTGAGGTACTGGAGACCATCTTTTCTTTTGATTATGAATAGCTGCAATTCCCGATCAAAGAACCAGCTCAATATGCTTCCGGATAGCTCTCCAGTGCCCGGCACACTCATCTTCTTCTTCAACTCTAACTCCTTCTGCTCTGCCCTGAACCATAGTTTTCTTTTCTCTTCATTGGTAAGCTCTCTGGCAGGCTCTTCTCTTGATGAATCAACATTTAAAGCAGCATTGGCTACTTCTATGTTAATCACATTATTTCCGTCTATCACATAAGTATCTGTGATTGGGTTTTGCTGAACGATGATCTCATTGGCTTCATCATCTTCATGAGCACAAACTTCATCATCGGATTTCCAATCTGTTTTATCTTCAGGTACAAATTCACCTTCTTCTAACTCCTCCATATCATCCTCAAAATCAAAGCCAAGGTCCATCGGGTCATCGTCGAGATCCATTAGAGCTTCAATCATCTCATTTATCTCTGACTCTGTGGCTTTGGATGAACTGGCCCCTCCTTCTACAGCTCCTGATTGACTCGGCTCCCCCTGAGTCTCAGCATCCTGAGCAGCAGAAAAATCTACTGGCTCATTCTGTCTTTGCGTGCTGGGATCATTGCCATTGTCATCTTCATTATTATTATCATCATCCCTGCGCACTTCTACTTGATCACGGCAGGATGTCTCCCCCTGAGCCTTTATATTTTTCATTAATTGCTCAATCAGGGAGCGCATCGATCTTATTTCGGCTGCTTGATCAGCGACAAAAGTTTTCAGCTCTAAGTTATCTTCCTGAACCTTATCAACAGTCTTCTTTAGCTCGGCATTCTCGATATCTAGATTTGCATTATGCTTTTGTACCTCACCGAGAGCCGTTGTCAGGCCAAAGATTTGAATCTGCTGGAAGTCAACTCTATCTTTTAGCTCCAGAAACCTTTGATTCTCTGCGTAGGTGGATGATATGGATGGAATGGATTGTATTGGGTCGGAATGATGGGTGATGGGATGTATGGTTCAACATGTGGTGGTGATGGTGGAATGGTAGTTTGAGGGTCCTGAGGCTGAGGAATTTCAGGCTGTGCAGCTGAAGCTGAGGTAGCTCCCTGCATAAAACGATGACGCTTAGCCCTTTGCCTTGTCAATAACGCGGAAACTTCTTCTTCTTCAAAATCAGAGTCATCAGACTCCCGTGATGCTCGTCGCCGTGAAGCTTCTTCATTCACCACTAACCTCGATCCATAGGTTCCTATCTGGACAGAAGGTTCTGCAGTGACAGACTCTGGAACTTCATCCTCTATCTCTTCCATATCTTCAAATTCAGTAGCTGAAGATGACATGTCATTACCTGTTTGCTTAGGTTGATATTCCTCAACTTCCCTCAGGACATCTTCTTCTCCTTCCGGAGGCTCTAACAGTTGATTAACAAGCTCAGTTGTTATCTCTTCATTTGCATTAGGCCCAGAAGCCCAGATTTCCTCCAGTGTTTGTGTTATCGGATCAGAATCAGGTGGTGCACTTGAAGGCCCTGCCTCTGGTGCCTCTTGATGTTGACTGGTACAATGCCTACTTGCCTGAGTTTGACTCGCTGTAGATCTTTGGCGTCTCCTCTGTTGCTGAGCGCGCGGTTGTTGCTGTTGTTGTTGTGGCTGTCGAAGCTGAACTTCTACCTCACCTGCCCAATTGGCAACATCTGGTGCTACAAAGTTCCTGTCTATTACAGCCCCAAACAAAGGTCGCTCGGCCGGGACTGCTAACCTTCCTCTGTGAGAAGAGCAATCAGCAAAAATCCTCTTATCGATAACCACTACACTTTGAATCTCATTAAGTTGCGGCAAATTTGGCAAGAAGTGCCTGATGAGCATCATCACGAAGCGGGGGTACAGTAACAATCTTTCTCGTTCCGGAGCAGTGATTTGATGAACAAACTCTGAGAAAAACATTTCTGAAAAACTGAAGCGCCGATTATACACCAATGCGATAATCCCGGATTGGATCTTCGATACAATGTAATCAAAACCCGCTTTCTTGGCCGCAAAGCATACCATGAACCCATGCGCCAGAAATCTCCATTGCCCTATGAGTCCACTCTTCATATAGGATGCCTTAGTAACATCCAAACTATAACCCATCCTCAGAAAGGCAGCCTGCCTAATATTTAAAGGAAAATCTATAGGTCCATTTTCTTCCTCCTGAGTTCCCAGCTGCAGAACTTGACGTAGCATATCAGCAGAAAATACCAACGGCTGTCCTGCTATCCTTGTCCTTAGAACAGTTGGGGTGACGGTACAATCAACTTGCAAATGTTCATAAAACTGCCGCACATAGGGAATAACGATTTGGATGTTATGGGATAATGCGAACGAAATCCTAGAATCCACTAGGAAATCCATCATCTGTCGGAAACCCTGTGCTTCAGGAATATTATGGTCAGGGGGAATGACCATATTATTCTTTGGCACAAACACTCGATCCGTCATGTCTGCACAATAGATAAAATATTAGAATTATTAAAAATGAATAAACTTGATTAAATTCAAATTTGTTTTATTTTGAACTTGTTTAAGTACAAAATCCAACACATATGAATTTCTACAAGTTTAATTAAATTTAAATTGAATAATTCAAATAAATTGACAGATTCGAACAAACAGATTCGAAGAAACTCCTTTTCGAGTTTGATGACACATTCGAATTTAATGACCTTCTCGAGTTTACTGACAAACTCGAGACTGGTCAGGAACAGATTCGAATTAGTCGGCCCTACTCATCACCAAAATCCATGATTGTAACCATTTTGGACTCAGAAAATCACATTCATTAGCCCTACTAGGTTCTAATCACAGATGTTTGCATTTAATTTGACTCTTTACCGGTCCAAACTTTGTAAATTTGAAAAACAAGATTTCGACCAATAAACCTTCAAAAATCGGTGATATTGGCTTAAATGGTGTATAAGACTACTTAAATCTTGTACAAACCAGTTGTTTATACCTAGATCTAGGAGTAGAATCGAACCCACACGCAAGAAACTCGACAAATAGTATTTTTTGTGAAATCGATAAACTCGAGCTAATAGATTCGAAATCGCCAGATAGATTCGAAGGAACAGATTCGAAAACAGATGGAGTAATGACCATTACTGTTAACCTATTTATACCACCTACCTTCGAGTCTATGGCCACTTTCGAACCTACTGACAGATTCGAGATCACCTAAATTCGAGTTTAACCTAAACTCGAATTACCCCCTGAAACTTTGAAAATTTCGAAAATTTTGAAATAAATTCAACTTTTTCAATCTTTTCAATCTTATTGTGTAACGGAATAAACTATGCCAAATCCTTTACCCTAAGCACAAGATTTTCACGCAATGTTTATTTTATTCAACTATGAATGCACCCTCAGTAATTTTTGACCTTTTTCCTAAGTAAAATAAAAGATAAAATTAAAATTAAAATTAAAATTAAAATTAAAATAATAATAAGTAAAAGTAAAAATAAAATTTTAAAATTTTGAACAAAAATTTAACTTAGACTTAAACTACACTTATTAGAATTTATAACCTATGCTAAAAACTTAACAAAATATTTTTGACGAGCATAGTCAAAGAAAGGTTCAATCAGATAGCGGTGTCCGATACTCACTTTCAGTACTTAAACTTTCACACTTAGGAATTTTTGATTCCTTTGATTGTTTGTCGTGACATACTCATTTAGCCGATTGTCGGTATTTTACCCCTTTAAACATGCTACATTTCGGAATTTCCCTTGGCATTTTTATTTATCATGAAATTATCTTACGTGACTCAGACATAGACATACTTTTATGATCAAGGCATACAGACAATGATTCTAACTTGTTGGTATTTGCAAACTTTCTTTAAAAGACAAACATCGGACACAGGTCTGTATTTTCATACAACAAAATGTCTTAGTTTGACTTAAGGTTTATTTTTTAAAGCTAGCAAGACAACGGTGACAGGTCTGTACCGACGTACAACAAAGCGACTTATCTTGCTAACCCGAATCAAAACAGAGGCAACAGGTCTGTACTTACGTACAACAGAGTTACATGTTTTTGACTCTTAATTCCTTATGATTTTTCTATGCTTTCCATTTTTAGATGTATTTGATGTTGCTATACATCCCCAGAAAGTTTGCATACCTCATTTAGACTCAAAGATTGTATGTCTTGTACATAAAAATTAGGACCGATTGGTCATACATCTAAGTTAGAGACACGTTTGATTTTTTTTCTAGAATATTTTATTAGCCTTGGGACTCCCTATATGTATTATGCCTACCAACACATCAAACTAAAATAAAGTATAACACTTAGAATTTTAGGTGCATTATGTGTGAAATCCTAAACACTTAGAGTTTGTAACGACTGTGCTAATTTTCGTCACTTTGAACCTATGCATCTAAAACTTAACTCTTTTTCCGATATTCTCTTTTTTTTTTTTTGAATTTTTTATGGTTTTCTCTCTTTTTTCTTTTGTTTTTCATAAGAAATAGCAATAAAAGAATATAACCTACTCAGTTACTAAAAATAGAAACTATCCTAATTTAGCAGACTTACTATAAAAAGAAAGAAATACTACAGCTATAAAGGGAAATAAACTTCTACTGAGGTCAAATTACTCTGGGTTGCGCATTCCATTTAGTTGAATTAAATATTCAAACCGTGACTTATCAAAGGCTTTGGTAAATAAATCAGCATTATTATCATCCGTTGCCACTTTTACCAATTTGATTAAGTTCTTTTCAGCACAATCACGAATAAAATGATGTCTTATGTCTATGTGCTTTGTTTTACTGTGCTTAACTGTATTATTCATTATAGCAATTGTAGATTGGTTATCTACCCTAATGGGAGTTTGAGTTTAAGCCAAACCGTAATCCCGCAATTGTTGTTGTATCCACAAAACCTGTGAGTAGCAACTACCAGCAGCAACATACTCGGCCTCGCACGTTGACACGGCTACCGACGTTTGTTTCTTGCATTGCCAGGAAACCAGTCTCTCTCCTAGGAATTGACAACCTCCAGTTGTTGATTTTCGCGTCAAGCTGCATCTTCCGTAGTCAGAATCCGTGAACGCCTCCAACTCTAGATCTCCCTCCGCGTGATACCAAAGTCCCAGCTTCGGTTTTGACTTGAGGTATTGTAGAATCCGCTTCACAGCTTTCATGTGCATCTCCTTCGGATTAGCTTGAAACCTAGCACAAATACACACAGCAAACATGATGTCAGGTCTTGAAGCAGTTAAATACATAAGTGATCCAATCATGGCCCGATATAACGTCGGATCCACATCGGTATCACTTTCAGTACCGGTCCGAGATTGTGATTCACTTGAATCGGCGTGCTGAAATGGGCAGTCAGTTTCGTCCCGTCCAGCCCGAAGCGTTCCAATATGTCATAGACATACTTCGTCTGATGGATAAACATACCTTCCTTCTTCTGGTCAACTTGTAACCCCAAAAAGAAATTTAACTCTCCCATTGCACTCATCTCGAATTTCGACTTCATCACCTTCTCGAAATCTTTGCACATTTGTTCGTCTGATGATCCAAAAATGATATCATCGACGTACACTTGTACCAAGATGAAGTGTTCTCCCTTTCTCTTAACGAACAGCTTACTATCTATCCTACCCCTCTCAAAACCGTTCTCTAATAAATGGTTGGATAAGGTCTCGTATCACGCCCTTGGTGCTTGATTCAATCCATATAGAGCCTTATCTAAACGATATACTCTATCAGGATATTTTGGATCTGTAAATCCGGGCGGCTGTTCTACATACACCAGCTCCTTCACTTTCCCATAGAGGAAAGCACTCTTAACATCTAGTTGATATACCTTAAAGCCCTTGAAGGAAGCAAAAGCCAGAAACAACCTAATGGCTTCCAGCCTAGCTACTGGTGCAAACACCTCATTGTAAATGATTCCCTCCTCTAGGTTGAAACCCTTTACAACTAACCTAGCCTTGTTGCGAGTGACTATACCCCGATCGTCTCTTTTGCACTTAAAAACCCATTTGGTTCCTATGGCAATTTCCCCTCGAGGTAATGGAACTAACTCCCACACTTCTAGTTTCCTAAACTGAGAGAGTTCTTCCTGCATCGCTTCAACCCATGAGTTATCCTTTAGTGCCATTTGCACATTCTTAGGTTCTACTTGCGAGATGAAATAAGAATAGAGACAGGTATGATATGCCTTGGAGTCGTTTATCATCGACAACAACACAGTGTTGTTATTTAAACTACTCCTAGTCCTCACACCCTCGTTAGGATTTCCTATGATGCTTTCTATAGGATGGTTCTTGTTGATCCTAGAGGTCTCTATCTCGTCAACTCTTAGATTATCTCCTAAGTTAGATCCTATTTCACCTAATGGGGGAACATCCTCAGATTCTACATTTTCCTCCTCATGGACATTTTCCTCAGAGTTGGAATTTGTTGTCTGAGTCTGATTCTCAGTTGAAGGTGCTTCTGGATCAGTGACTTCTGGAGATCCATCTTCAGTTGAAGTAGGCTCGGATGTGGATTTAAATGTGGTCCTCGGAAAGGTATGACCTTCGTCATTCAGATGCAACGTCGCCATGTCCTTTTCGATTGTACCTGCATTTTCATCCAAAGGAATGTTAAATGACTCAAATAATTTATCATAGTCAAATATCCATTCCGGACCTGTTTGGGGTTCATGTGTATAACTTGTGACTTCAATGTTATACACAATCTCTACTGTACCATTTGTTTTGTTAAAAACCCGTTTGTTTGGTGAGTTCGGCACATAACCTAGGAAGTATCCTTCGTCAGCCTTTTCACCAAACTTAGGTTGATGTTTTGTTCGCAGTAAAGTACATGGTACCCCAAACGGTTCGAAGCCAGTTAATTTAGGTGGCCGTTTATTAAAAATTTCATAATAGGTTTTGTTCAAGGATTTGACAGTTAGGACCCGGTTTAAAATATGACATGCGGTATTCACTGCCTCCCCCCAAAACATGGTAGGAAGCTTTGAATCCGAAAGCATAGTCCTAGCTGCCTCAATTAATGTCCTGTTCTTTCTTTCGGCCACCCCATTTTGTTGAGGCTCATATGGTGCACTAAATTGATGCACTATGCCCTTTGATAGGCAATATACACCAATTACAGTGTTTTTAAATTCTGTTCCATTATCACTACGAAGCCTTTTAACCCGTGTTCCATAGGAAGTCTCCACTTGGTCTAAGAACCCGATGAGCTTGGAAGCCGTCTCGTCCTTTGTACCTAGAAAGAAAACCCAAGAAAATCATGAGTAATCGTCAGTGATAACCAAACAATACCAACTACCTCCTATACTCCTTTTGTTGATTGGTCCGAAGAGATCCATATGCAACAAATCGAATGTAGAGGTTATGGAATTCTGAGTCTTGGACTTGTGTGCCTTCTTATGTTGTTTGCCCTTCTTGCATGGTAGACACTTGTCCTCGAACTGAAAACTCTTCATAGGCACACCTTGCACCAATCCATTTTTCATTATATAGTTCATTTTTCTTAAGTGCAAATGTGCCATACGTCTGTGCCACAACACTGATTCCGTCTCCGAAGCTTTGGATAACAAACAAATTGGCCCCATCGAAGTCTCCGGCTTGTTCATATCAAGCATGTACAAGTCATTCTTCCTTGGTGCCCGCATCAATATCCACTCTTCAGGAATCTTGAACCCCGGTTTTAGCACTAACGCTTCAGTGTCAATGAACAGCACTGAATTCTTCTTGTCACAGATTTGAGATACACTAATGAGATTGTGCACCAGTTTATCAACATGATAAACTTGATCCAACTTTGTCGTCCCATTAGTGACCACTCAAGTACCCGTGATGTTTCCTCCTTTATTACCCGCGAATGATACAAATCCCCGATTCCCACCCTTGAAGTCTATAAGGAGACTTCTTTCCCATGTCATGTGCCTGGAGCATCCACTGTCGACGAACCATTTGTTGTTTGGACCTGTGGTAATCTCCTGCACATGAAAGAAAATAGGTTAGTTATCACGGGGAACCCAAGCCATAACTGACTTGGTTATACCATTCTCGTCACATACTTAAACTCTTTCAAATACCCATCTCGCCTTTCAGGTGACCTAGGTCGTTGAACAGGAGTTTGTTGTGGTGCCGAGTGATGTAAATTCACTCTTTGCCTTTGAGTAGGCATTTGTTGTGTAGCTCTTGAATAATTCTGATTATATTGCATTTCAGATTGTGATCCCTGAGCTCTAACCGGTGTGTGATGTCTAACAGGAGTGTGTGACCTAACCGAAGTGTATGCTCTGCTAGGTGTTGTGCTCCTATATTGTTGTTGAGGTCCAGACCTAGATTGATTAATGACTCGATTCGGTGAATTAGTCCTAACCACTTCTTTTGGTCCAACCTTTACCGGTATTTGTTTCACAACTTGTTTTGGTGTAGCCTGCACAGTTTTCTCTGTACTCTGAGAACTACTAGTGCTTGCCACACTTGCTGAGGGCTTAACTGGTGTTGGCTTCCCTGTCTTAGGGGTAACTTCAGTTTTCCTAAGCGGACAGTTAGAAGCAACATGCCCCTTTTCATGACATCTAAAGTAGGACATCTTGTCAATGGACTTCTTGTGTGTGCCCTTAGTCTTAGGTGTCTCACTGTCCTGATCTTTTTGAACATCTATTGCGACTGGTTCATCGTCCTGATCATTAAAATCAATTTTATGTTTTCCTGCAGGTGTTTCACTGGAGGAAGACACAAATTTGACTTTCTTAACCTTGACGGTTGTATCAGTCACCTTAGGAGTATTTTCTTTTATAGGCTCAGATATAGGTGCAGGTATGTCCTCTAAGTCTACTGATTTCTCAGTTTTCTCCTGAGGTTGAGGCACGTAGTTTGCATTAAAAGGCGGTGGAATCTCATGAAATCCTAGACCTACAGGCTTTTTAGATTGGCGTTGAGCATCTAAAACTTTCCCTAGGTTCAGACTTGAGTTCCTAAACTTTTCTAGCTTACTAGTGGCCTCTGCTACCTTCACCTTAGTTTCAGCTAGCTCTACCTCTTTGGTCTTAAGATCTTTGGTCAAAGCCTCTACATGCTCATACATCAGTTCTAATCTAACGCACTGCTCACTCAGCTTGTCTTTTAGAACTATAACATCTTGTGCATCAGCTTTAAGCTTATCCTTAAGATCTTGCTTAATGTCATTCAGGCTAGCGTTATCAGATTTTAAAGACTCATTTTGAGCAGTTATGTTTTTATGTGATTCTAATACTAGATTCAACCTATCGTTAGAAGTAACACATAACATACATAATTCATGGAAAAGAGAGTAGTTCAGACTAACCTTTGTGTTATCGGATTCCACATTGGCCATTTGAGCGGCAAACTCCAGAAGCGTCTGATCATTCGTATTCTCCACCCACATCGGACTGCTGTCCCTTGTGGTCTACTCTTCCCCTTCACATCCATTCTCGGTGACTTCAGCCATGAAGGCTCTAGCATTAGATTCTGGATGTGAGCTCCAGTCGTAGGTACCATCCAGCTGTCTGTCTGATGTGACGTTTGATAATAGACCAGCTAGATTGGCTTGACCGGAAGATGAACTCGGAAGGTATCTCTGTTGAGACTGATTCTGAAACTGTCCATGATGCTGATTCTGCCCTTGGTAAGTATCTACCTTCAGTCTCTGACATTCTCTGGCAAAGTGTCCCAGACCTTGACAATTGTAGCATTTGACTTTGGACTTATCAAAGTCGATCCCCTTATTATTCATAGTCAGATTCCTCCCAGTCCGTTTGATGAATCTTTTAACCCGTTGGGTTACCATGGCCAGTTGCCATTTGAGATCCATCTCCTCAAGATCGTCAGGGTCTACCTGATCATAGTCTTCATCCCAGAGAGCAGGATCGTTTATTTTCCCCTGAACGCAGTTTCCATACGCGGCCACAAATGACGCAAGCAAGTTCAGATGTTCTTCGGCCGATTTAGCGCTCATGGGCATCTTTCAGTAGCCCTGAGATGTTGATGCCTGTGCTACTTGAGGTTGCTGTTCTTCCGATCTTCCCAACCCTAAGAACGCTCTATTCAGTGTGTCATCAGTCTCTGCTGGTGACGAAGTTTCTCCTGTGAAAAACGCTGTAGCAGTCTTCAGATCAGCTGCGGCTGAAGGTTTTGTTGATTTTCCAAAATACATGGCTGGATTTTGGATTTGTTCATAATCCGTTTCGGCCTTCAGTAGGTCGAAATGATATGCCCGCAACGTTCCCACGATGTCCTCCAATGATTGGGTATAATACTTGTCTTCATTAAGCTTAATCATAGCCACATACATTGCCCATTTGGCTGGTAAGGCATCAAGAAGCTTATTGTTCTTTTCGGTGTCATTATACTCAATGTCGTGACTTTCAAGCTCTGTCAGTAGATGATAAAACCGGGTAATTGTGTCGTCCAGCTGTTTATCCTTCAAAGCCTTGAAAATAGCAAACTGCTGTTTCAACAACTCCATGCGCTTCCTTCGAACCCTCGGATTACCCTCACATCTCTTTTCCAGCGACTCCCAAAGTTCCTTAGATGTCTTTTGAGTGCGGAATGTGTGTAGTATATCCTGAGGCAAAGCCATTCGAATAATCGAGAAAGCTTTGTTCTCGGCTTCATATAGTTTCTTATAATCCTCCTTCATCATTTGGTATGATAAGACTCTTTGACGGCCTTCAACTTCTGAGATAGGTGGAATGTATCCTTCGTCAATACATACCCACATTCGCATGTCATTGAAACGCACAAAATCGGCAAACTGATCTTTCCACCAATAATAATATTCAAGTTTCATCAGCTTAGGCGGAGTATTGGCTTTCCCGTCCTCATGATCCATTTCCAGAATCTTTTGAAGATTTGACATTGTTTCAAAAGCAATTGAATTGAACTTAATAAATTTAATTCGAAACTAATGTAAGTTAATTCTTTCGAATCTAGATAGATTCGAATATAATTAAGATTAAATCTATTTGGGATTAAATTCGATTAACTGTTGAAATTCAATTAAATTCGAACTTGATGACAGATTCGAAAGTTTCCAGAGTCGAAGGTCAAGACAAACTCGAGTACTCAGTAGATTCGAAGCACCCTGTTCGACTATAGCCCAAAGTCGAAGCAAACTCGAATCACAGCAAACTCGAGACTCCTAATCGACTTTAGCACAAACTCGAATTAAACTCGAAACACTCTTTATCAAACTCGAAAGGAGCGGATTTTGGTTAGACTCGAGACTAAGTAAAACCCTAATTACTCCTAATAGATTCGAGTGCCGCAAACTCGAAAAACGGCTAATACTTCGATTTCTTTACATTTTGCAGATTAAATCAATATTTTTACAACGAAAAATATTGATTTCGATATAAAACGTGAAAAACACGAAGTATTTCCCGGATGACAATTTGCTAAGCTCGAAAAACACGAGAAACACGAAGTTGAGAGAATAACCGTCCAAAAGCGTCAAGAAACCTAGGATGTATCTTTATGAACACGAAGAACACTAAGAACACCCCGTAGGCTCTGATACCACTTCTAAGGTCTACACAACACGGATCTATCTAGACGCGAGACCGTCAACGAGTGCGGAATCCTCGTTAACGGGTTGACGGTAACAACTCTCACACGGAACACGGAGACTATCAACGAGCTGCACGAACTACACAAGAACGCACCTACTAGAAGATTCTCTCCGAAACAACACTAAAACTGATGATAAACTGGAAATCGCCTTTTGCTTAATATCTCTCGAATTCTGCAAAAAGTCTCTTAATGATTCGAGTCTATCCCTAATTATAGAAGCTAATTCGAATCTGCCATGGGCCAAACTCGAATCAGGCCCAAGCCCATTCGAGTTTGTCCTCACTGACACTCTCGAATCTGCCTACTGAAACACATTCGAATCTGCCTAGGAACACATTCGAATCTATCATAGATTCGAATGCCAATCCTTATAGAATTCGAATTTACTCTATCACTTATTTAACTAAGAATTGAAACTTATGTTTGTAACTTATGATTGATTTTATCTTTGATCTTTATGTTTGAACTTCTTGTAATACGTTACATCAAGTTCAAACATACAATCAATAATAATTATCAAACATATATAAACATATATATCAAACACTTGCTAATACCACAATGTTGAATATAACTTGTATCAAAATGTCTGATCACTTAGACTGCTATCGTCACACAGGGTGTACCAACAGATTTCATCAACCATTACTAGAGTGTATCTTCTTCCTCCTAAACTTGGGACATTAACAGGTCCAAACAAGTCCATATGAATTAAGAAGAGAGGAGTATCAATAGAGAAGTTATGTTTAGATTTAAATGATGATTTTCTCTGCTTTCCTTTCTCACAAGCTGTGCAGAGTTTATCTTTAACAAAGGTCATAGAAGGCAGACCTGTCACCAACTCTTTCTTACTGAGTTTGTAGATGTTCTTGAAGTTCAGGTGTGACAGCCTCTTGTGCCATAACCAGTTTAAGCATTTGTTCTTGTGAGGAAGCAGGTTTCAGTTGTGAGATCAACAGATTTCATGTCCACAACATATACACCTTTCTTTCGTTGAGCACACAGCACAACTTTGCCTTGGGGATCCAATATGTAACCCAGATGCTCATCAAAGTTAACTTTATAGCCAACATCACACAGTTGGCTTATGCTAACAGGATTATGTTTTAGCCCAACCACATAGGCTACTCTTTTGAACACTGCAGCACCAGCTTTAAGAGTTCCATATCCCTCAGTGGATCCCTGTACATTGTCACCAAATGTGACTTTTTGCCCTTTTCAGGCCTGAGATCACTCAGCAGGTCCTTACAACCAGTCATGTGCCCTGAGCAGCCACTGTCCAAGTACCAAACCTGGAATGGTTGTTTTTCCTGCAGAGTGATAAGAAGAATATTAGATACTTTTAAGAGAACTCATCACAGAGATGAGTTCTCCTACTTCACCAACATTTGTTGATGGACTTGTGATGTCAACACTAATATTCCCTATTTGAATGGTATCAATTTGAATACCACTCTCATTGACTGAGATGTTTCCAATACTGTTTATGTTCACAGTGAGGAAACCATCAGAGTCAGCAGGCCTCATGTCCTCAGTTTCAGGACAGTCTTTGGCCAGATGTGTCTTCATTCCACATTTATAACATTTTCTCCTTTTAGCATTTTTGGAAGAAGACCTTTCAGAAACATATTCTGGGTTATTTCTGTTGATTCCATCAGCAGGTTTAGCAAACTTATTACTTTTTGATGAATCAACAGCTTGAGTGGAAAGTTCAATAGCCACAGCATTGCCTGTCTCTTCTTTCCTCTTTTTAGGAGGGCATATATCAAAGATAGGAAGCTTAATTGGCTTTTGAACTTCCACAGGTTTAGGAAACTTATTCCCAGATCTCTCAGGCTGAGCAATGGCTTTGCCTTTGCCCTTCCTGAGATGTGATTGATGTTGCCTATCAACACAATTATTATTTCTGGTTTTTAAATACTTATTCTCATTTAAAACCAGTTTACCACTATGATTAGAAAACTTATTTGAAATCACAGCAGGTTTGCCTTCAACCTGAGACTTACTCTTGTTAAAGGCAGACTGCTTACCTTTTGAAAACTTATTTTCAAAATGTTCAGCATTAAAAGGATTAGTATGCCTTTTTACACGAGCTTTAGACCCAAAGCCTGTTTTGTCAACAGGTTTGGTGTCCACAGCTGCAGTTTGGACATGCTTTCCTTTCTTTTGCTTGTGTGAATCAGCAGAACACTTAGCAAGCTTATTTGAAGGAAAACTCATTTCATCAACATCTTTTGACCTAGGTTCACACGAGCTGTCAGTGTTTTGAGGCCTGACAAACCTGTTTGTTGAGATTAATTTACCATTCACTTTTTGAATAAAAGTGTTTGGAAGCTCACCAAGAGTGGACAAGTCTTCTTTTAAATTATTAACCTCAACAATGGATGCTGCTGTGTCAAGATCCCCTCCAAGATAGGCTTGGATTTGTGCAGGAATCTGCTGACTTATGCAGTGGCTGACTTTTTGTGCAGATTGGCACCAAGAGTCAACTATCTTTTGAAGCTTAGCATGTTTTATGTCTGTTTCTCTCTTTTCTTCCAGTAAAATGGAATTGATGTGTTTTAATTCATCAAGCTCAGCTTCCAACTTATGGAAGCTGTCCAGTTTACTGGATTTTGTTTCAATATCAGTTTTAAGCTTAGAGATTTCAGTTAATAAAACAGCATGCTTCTCAACAGCAGCTTTCAGATCAACAATCATATATTCAAACATTTTAACTTTTTCTTCAGAACTGTAATCCATAAAATTTTGTACCTTATACATCATTGTAGGGTTCCAGTTCTCCAAGCTACTGAAAGCTTCAGCTTCAGCCAGATCCTGTTTGAAGTTGCTTGTTGATGGGACATCAGTGTTGGCCATCAGACAGTTATTGTCTTCTTCATCAGATGATGAATCAGACTCCTCCCAGTCAAAAGTTTCTGCCATTAGTCCCTTTTGCCGGTTAGAAACCACTGAGTTTTCTAACTTCCTCAGCTTAGCCATGGCCATAAGGTACTTAACCCTATAGCCATCATCCCTGTTTGTCTTGTGTAGTTTGGATGTCTGACCAACAGCTTTTGACACACAGTCAGCAGCTATATGGCCAGTTTTGCCACATTTGAAGCACTCAGCTTTGGTCTTGTCAAATGCTTTCTCTTTTACAGCATTTGAGCTTCCCTGTAGCATGTTTCTTCCAAACCTTTTCTTGTTGAACCTTTTGACCAGCATGGCTATCATCTGCTCATCATCCAGTTCAGCACTATCTGCATTGTCTTCCTCATCAGACACTTCCTCCTTATCATCAGCCTGTTGATCAGGTTGAGTGAACACATCACTCACTTGATTTACAGGTTGTCTCACACTGGCCACAAAGGCTGCACCTTTCTTAGATATTTCCAAGGCATTTCTCTTCTGTTGCCTTTGTTGGTACACCCTGTGTGACGATAGCAGTCTAATCGATCTGCATTATGGTTTAAGTAATATTCTGAGTATTAACAAGTGTTTTGATATATATGTTTATATGTGTTTGTCTGTTATTGATTGTGTGTTTGAACTTGATGTAACGTATTACAAGAAGTTCAAACATAAAGGTCAAAGATTAACTCAAGCATAAGTAAAACATAAGTTTCATCACTTAAGTATTTAAGTGTATTGGCTAGATTCGAATAGTTAAAGGAAGACATTCGAATCTGTGATAGATTCGAATGTATCCTTAGATTCGAATGGGCTAGATTCGAGAGTGTCATTGTGGACAGACTCGAATGGGCCTTGGGCCAGATTCGAGTTTGGCCCACATCAGACTCGAATCAAGGTCTATAATTAGGGATAGACTCGAGTCATTAGGGGACTTTTAGCAGAATTCGTGAGGAATTGAGCAAAAGGTGATCTCGAGTTTATCAGCTAGGTGAGTGCTGTTTCGGAGAGAATTAGTTCGTAGGATCGTTCGTGTGTCGTTCGTTCAGCGTCTAATAGTCTCCGTGTTCTGTTGGTTGAGAGTTGTCCGTCTAACCGTCAACGAGGATTCCGCACTCGTTCACGGATCCGCGTCTAGATAGATCTTGCAGTCGTAGACCTTACAAGTGGTATCAGAGACTACGGAGTGTTCTTGGTGTTCTTCGTTAGGTTTCTTGACACTAGTTGGACGGTTTTTGCTCTCAAAAACGTGTTTTCAAGCTTAGCAAATTCATATTCGGGAAACACTTTGTGGTTTTTCACGTTTTTGATCGAAATCATTATTTTTCGTTCGAAAAATAGTGATTTAATCTGTTAAACGTCAAAAAATCAAAGTGTTAGCCGTTTTTCGAGTTTGCGGCGCTCGAATCTATAGGGGTAATTAGGGTTTCACTTTAGTCTCGAGTCTAACCTAAATACGCTCCTTTCGAGTCAATTTCAGAGTTTTCGAATCTACCTGTTTCGAATCTGTTGCTTCATTCGAATAGGATCTCGAGTCTCGTTTAGTTTCGAGTTCGTTTCGAGTCTAGTATTGTTTCGAATCTGTGTTTCGAATCTGCTGAAATTCGAGTTTGTTCCCCTTCGAATCTAAGGACCATCGAATCTAAGGATATCTCGAATCTGACATATTTCGAGTTTAATTGAATTAAAACACTTAATCGAATTTAATCCCAAATAAATTGGAATCTAATTACATTCGAATCTATCTAGATTCGAAAGAGTTAATCCACATTAGTTTCGAATTAAATTAATTAAGGGTCAATTCAATTTCTTTCGAAAAGATGTCTAATCTTCAGAAATTCTTAGAAATGGACCACGAAGTTGGGAAGGCAAATGCACCGCCTAAGCTGATGAAAGTTGAGGACTATTACTGGTGGAAGGACCGATTTACAGATTTTGTACGATTCAATGATATGCGCATGTGGGTGTGCATAGATGAAGGGTACATCCCGCCAGTATCTGAAGTTGAAGGCCGTCAAAAGGTGTTGTCATATCAGATGATGAAAGAAGATGACAAGAAATTATTTTAAGCCGAAAACAAAGCTTTCTCCATAATCCGTATGGCTTTACCTCAAGATATTTTGCACACATTTCGGACTCAAAGGACGTCGAAGGAACTTTGGGAGTCTCTCGAGAAAAGGTGTGAGGGTAATCCTCGGGTGCGTAGAATGCGTACAGAGCTGTTGAAACAACAGTTTGCGATTTTCAAGGCAATTAAGGATGAACAGTTGGATGATATTATCACGAGGTTCTATCATCTGATAACGGAACTTGAAAGTCATGGAATTGAGTATTCGGACACTGACAAGAACAACAAGCTTCTTGATGCCCTACCAGCCAAATGGGCTATGTACGTGGCAATGATTAAGCTGAATGAGGACAAATACTATACTCAATCACTTGATGACATTGTGGGAACGTTAAGGGCATATCACTTCGAGATGATTAAGGCTGAGAATGATTACGAGCAAGTCCAGAATCCGGCAATGTATTTTGGAAAGACATCTAAATCATCAGTGACAGCTGAACCGAAGAGTGCTACAGCGTTTTTCACCGGAGAAACGTCATCGCCAGCAGAGTCTGAAGACTCATTGAATCGCGCGTTCTTAGGATTAGGAAGATCGGAAGAACCGCAACCTCAAGTCCAACAGGCATCGAACAGTCAGAGTTATTCGAAGATGCCCATGAGCGCAAAGTCAGCGGAGGAGCATTTGAATCTACTTGCTTCTTTTGTGGCCGCATACGGAAATTGTGTTCAAGGGAAAATCAATGACCCGGCTCTAGGGGATGAAGATTACGATCAGGTCGACCCTGATGACTTAGAGGAAATGGATCTTAAGTGGAAACTGGCCATGGTGACCCAGAGGGTAAAAAGATTCATCAAAAGAACTGGGAGGAATCTGAAATGAATAACAAGGGGATCGGGTTTGATAAGTCCAAGGTGAAATGCTACAACTATCAGGGATTGGGACACTTCGCCAGGGAGTGTCAGAGACCGAAGGTAGAGACATACCAAGGACAGAGTCAGCATTAGGGACAGTACCAAAATCAGTCCCAACAACGATACCTTCCAAGTTCCTCATCTGGACAGGCCAATCTAGCGGGTCTTCTATCCAATGTCACTTCAGATAGACAGCTAGATGGCACATATGATTGGAGCTCACATCCTGAGTCGAATGCTAGAGCCTTCATGGCTGAAGTCACAGAAACGGGGTGTGATGGGAACGAGCAGACTACACGGGACAGCAGTCCAATGTGGGTAGAGAAGGCGAATGATCAGATATTGCTGGAGTTTGCTGCTCAGATGGCCAACGTGGAATCTGATAACTCTAAGGTTAGTCTATCTTACTCTCTATTTCAAGAATTATGTGCTTTGTGTGCTACTTCTAATGATAGGTTAAATCTAGTCTTAGAATCACATAAAACCATATCTGCTCAAATTGAGAATTTAAAAATTGAAAACGCTAGCCTAAATGATATAAAGCAAGATTTAAAAGAAAAGCTTAAGGCTGATGCTCAGGACGTAGTAGTTCTAAAAGACAAACTCAGTGAGCAGTGTGTTAGGATAGAACTTATGTATGAGCACGTAGAGGCCTTAACAAAAAGTCTTAAGGACAAGGATATA
>JAANYP010001621.1:123089-156339 GCA_020465985.1 Centrapalus pauciflorus | reverse complement strand
TAACTAACCTCTTTTCTTTCATGTGCAGGAGATAACTACCGGTCCAAACAACAAGTGGTTCGTCGACAGTGGTTGCTCCAGGCACATGACGGGGGAAAGAAGTCTTCTCACAGACTTCAAGGGGGGGTAATAGGGGATTCGTATCATTCGCGGGTAACAAGGGTGGAAATATCACTGGAACTGGAGAAGTCACTAATGGGACGATTACTTTGGATCAAGTTTATCACGTTGATAAACTGGTTCATAATCTCATTAGTGTCTCTCAAATCTGTGATAGGAAGAACTCGGTGTTATTTACTGACACTGAGGCGTTAGTGCTAAAGCCTGGATTCAAAATTCCTGAAGAATGGGTGTTGATGCGGGCGCCAAGGAAGAACGACTTGTACATGCTGGATATGAACAAGCCAGAGACTTCGATGGGGCCAATTTGTCTACTATCCAAAGCTTCGGAGACGGAATCCGTTCTGTGGCACAGACGCATGGCTCACCTGCACCTGAGAAAGATGAATTACATAACGAAGCATGGACTGGTGCAGGGTGTGCCCATGAAAAGTTTTCAGTTCGAGGATAAGTGTCTACCTTGCATGAAGGGCAAACAGCACAAGAAGACACATAAGTCCAAGAAGCAGAATTCCATAGCCTCAACATTCGATCTGTTGCACATGGACCTTTTCGGCCCAATCAACAAAAGGAGTATCGGAGGTAGTTGGTACTGCTTAGTTATCACTGACGATTACTCACGTTTTTCGTGGGTTTTCTTTTTAGGTACGAAGGACGAGACGGCTGCAAGGCTCATCGGGTTCTTGGACCAAGTGGAGAACTCATACGGAACTAGGGTTAAATATATTCGTAGTGAAAATGGAACTGAATTCAAAAACACTGTAATTGGTGTATATTGCCTATCAAAGGGCATAGTGCATCAATTCAGTGCACCATATGAACCTCAACAGAATGGGGTGGCCGAACGTAAAAATAGAACTTTGATTGAGGCTGCAAGGACTATGCTTTCGGATTCAAAGCTTCCTACCATGTTTTGGGGGGAGGCAGTGAATACCGCGTGCCACATTTTAAACCGAGTCCTTACAGTCAAATCATTGAAAAAAACATGCTATGAAATTTTGAATAAACGGCCACCTAACTTAACTGGATTCGAACCGTTTGGAGTACCATGAACACTTTTAAGAACAAAACATCAACCGAAGTTTGGTGAAAAGGCTGACGAAGGATACTTCCTAGGTTATGTGCCAAACTCACCAAACAAACGGGTGTTTAACAAAACAACTGGTACTGTGGAGATTGTGTATAACATTGAAGTCACAAGTTATACACATGAACCCCAAACTGGTCCGGAATGGATATTTGACTATGATAAGTTATTTGAGTTATTTAACATTCCTCTGGATGATAATGCAGGTACAATCGAGAAGGACATGGCGACGTTGCATCTGAACGACGATGGCCAATTCTTTCCAAGGACCACGTTCGAATCTACATCCGAGCCTACTGCGACTGTAGATGGATCTCCAGAAGTTGCTGATCAAGAAGCACCTACCACTGAGAATCAGACTCAAGCATCGACTTCCAACTCTGAGGAAAACGTCCGTGAGGAGGAAAATGTAGAAGCTGAGCCTGTTCCCCCATTAGGTGAAATAGGATCCAACTTAGGAGATAATCTAAGGGTTGATGAAATAGAGACCTCTAGGATTAACAAGAACCATCCAATAGAAAGCATCATAGGAAATCCTAACGAGGGTGTGAAGACTCGGAGTAGTGTAAATAACAACACCGTGTTGTTGTCGATGATAAACGACTCCGAGGCATATCACACATGTCTTTATTCATGTTTCATATCGCAAGTAGAGCCTAAGAATGTGCAAATGGCACTTAAGGATAACTCCTGGGTTGAAGCGATGCAGGAAGAACTTTCACAGTTTAGGAAACTAGAAGTGTGGGAGTTAGTTCCGTTACCTCGAGGGGAGATTGCAATAGGAACCAAATGGGTTTTTAAGTGCAAAAGAGACGATCGGGGTATAGTCACGCGCAACAAGGCGAGATTAGTTGTAAAGGGTTTCAACCAAGAGGAGGGAATCAATTACAACGAAGTTTTTGCACCAGTAGCAAGGCTAGAAGCCATTAGGTTGTTTCTAGCGTTTGCCTCCTTCAAAGGCTTTAAGGTATATCAACTAGACGTTAAGAGTGCTTTTCTGTATGGGAAAGTGAAGGAGTTGGTGTATGTAGAACAACCGCCCGGATTTACAGATCCTAAATATCCTGATAGAGTATATCGCTTAGATAAGGCTCTTTATGGATTACATCAGGCACCTAGGGCATGGTATGAGACTTTATCCAACCATCTTTTAGAAAACGGTTTTGAAAGGGGTAGGATAGATAGTACTCTATTTGTGAAGAGGAAGGGAGAACACTTTATCTTGGTACAAGTGTACGTCGATGATATCATTTTTGGATCATCAGACGAACAGATGTGCAAAGATTTTGAGAAGGTGATGAAGTCTAAGTTCGAGATGAGTGCTATGGGGGAGTTGAAATTCTTTTTAGGGTTACAAGTTGACCAAAAGAAGGAAGGGATGTTTATCCATCAGACTAAGTATGTCTATGACATATTAGAACGTTTCGGGATGGAAGGAACTAAGTTGACTGCCCATTTCAGCACGCCGATTCAAGTGAATCATAATCTCGGACCGGGTACCGAAAGTGATACCGATGTGGATCCGACTTTATATCGGGCCATGATTGGGTCACTTATGTATTTAACTGCTTCAAGACCTGATATTATGTTTGCTGTTTGTATTTGTGCTAGGTTTCAAGCGAATCCGAAGGAGATGCATATGAAGGCTGTGAAGCGGATTCTACGATACCTCAAGTCGAAACCGAAGCTGGGACTTTGGTATCACGCGGAGGGAGATCTAGAGTTGGAGGCGTTCACTGATTCTGACTACGGAGGATGCAGCTTGACGCGCAAATCAACGACTGGAGGTTGTCAGTTCCTAGGAGGGAGATTGGTATCCTGGCAATGCAAGAAACAAACGTCGGTAGCCGTGTCAACGTGCGAGGCCGAGTATGTTGCTGCTGGTAGTTGCTGCTCACAAGTTCTGTGGATACAACAACAATTGCGGGATTACGGTTTGGCTTACACCCAAACTCCTATTAGGATAGATAACCAGTCTACTATTGCTATAACTAATAATCCAGTCAAACATAATAAAACAAAGCACATAGATATAAGACATCATTTTATTCGTGATTGTGCTGAAAAGAACTTAATCAAACTGGTAAAAGTGGCAACAGAAGATAATAATGCAGATTTATTTACCAAAGCGTTTGATAAGTCACGGTTTGAGTATTTAATTCAACTGAATGGAATGCGCAACCCAGAGTAATTTGGCCTTAGAAGTAGTAGCTTATTTTCTTTTATAACTCGTAGTTTTTCTTTCTTTTTAGTAGTCTGCTAATTTTTAGTAAGTTTCTATTTTTAGTAAGTTTCTATTTTTAGTAAGTTTCTATTTTTAGTAAGTTAGTAGGTTAGCTTAGTTTACTGCTTTTTCTTATGAAAAACAAAAGAAAAAAAAAGAGAGAAAATTACAAAAATACAAAAAAAAGAGAATATCAGAAAAAAGAGTTAAGTCTTAGATACATAGGTTCAAAGTGACGAAAATTAGCACCGTCGTTACAGACTCTAAGTATTTAGGCTTTCACACATAATGCGACTAAATCCTAAGTGTTATACTTTATTTAGTTTGATGTGTTGGTAGGCATAATACATATAGGAAATCTCAAGGCTAATAAAATATTCTAGAAAAAGTCAAGCGTGTCACTAACTTAGATGTACGACTAATCGGTCTTAATTTTTATGTACAAGACATACAAACATTGAGTCTAAATGAGGTATGCAAACTTTCTGGGGATGTATGGCAACATCAAATACATCTAAAAATGGAAAGAATAGAAATATCATATGTAACTGAGAATCGAAAACATGCAACTCTGTTGTACGTAAGTAAAGACCTGTTGTCTCTGTTTAGATTCGGGTTAGCTGATATGTCGCTTTGTTGTACGTCAGTACAGACCTGTCACCGCTGTCTGCTAACTTTAAAAATAAACCTTAAGTCGAACTAAGACACTTTGTTGTATGACAATACAGACCTGTGTCCGATGTTTGTCTTTTAAAGAAAGTTTGCAAATACCAACAAGTTAGAATCTTTATCTGTGTGCCTTGATCATAAAAGTATGTCTATGTCTGAGTCACGTAAGATAATTTCCTGATAAATAAAAAGGCCAAGGGATATTCCGAAATGTAGAATGTTTAACGGGGTAAAATACCAACAATCGGCTAAATAGGTATGTCACAACAAACATTCAAAGGAATCAAAAATTCCTAAGTGTGAAAGTTTAAGTACTGAAAGTTAGTATCAGACATCGCTATCTGATTGAACCTTTCTTAGACTATACTCATCAAAAATATGTTGTTAAGTATTTAGCTTAGATTGTAAATTTTCTTAAGTCTAGATTAAATTTGGTCAAAATTTTATTTTACTTTATTTTATTCTATTTTTACCTTAGTTTATTTTATTTCATTTTAGTTTAGTTTAATTTTTTACTTAGGGAAAAGGTCAAAAGTTACTGAGGGTGCATTCAAAGTTGGATAAAATAAACAATGCGTGAACTATCTTGAGCTTAGGGTAAAAGAATTGGCATAATTTATCTGGTTACACAATACCGTAGAAAAAAGTTGGAAAAGTTGAAATTATTTCAAAATTTTCGAAATTTTTCTAAGTGTTGGTGGTTTCGAATCTATGACAGACTCGAATAAGAAGTAATTCGAATCTGTCAGTAGATTCGAATCTACGCTTAGACTCGAGGGTTGGTGGTATAAATAGGTTAACAGTAGGTCATTAATTCCATCTGTTTTCGAATCTATTCTATCGAATCTATCAAGGCGATTTCGAATCTGTTCTTTCGAGTCTATCGTAATCCTTCTAAACGACACTTTGTCAAGTTTGAAGCCTGTGTGTTTCGATTCTACAGATACATCTAGGTATAATCAACCGGATTGTACAAGATTTGTGTAGTTTTATGCACAATTTTAGACTAAATCGTCAAATTTTGAAGTTTTATAGGTCGAAATAGGGTTTTTGCTAAATTACCAAGTTTGGACCTATAAAAGATCAAATTAAAAGCATAAATCAATGATTAGAACCTAGTTGAACTAATGTATGTGAACTACTAAGTTCAAAACGGTTAAAATCTTGGGTTTTTGTTGACATATTGGCAGTCGGCATTTCGAGTCTGTTCATGGACTTCGAATCTGTTCATGGGTTTCTCGAATCTGTCATTAGATTCGAGATGACCATGATCCACGAATCTGTCCACTAGACTCGAATAGGGACACTTCGAATCTGTCCATTACACTCGAATATGGACACTTCGAATCTGTTACTTTCAAATCTGTACTTTATTTACTTTGTTTAATTTAAATTTTATTAAACTTGTAGAAATTTAATTGTGTTAGATTTTGTATTTAATCAAGTACAAAATAAAACAAATTTGAATTTAAACAAGTTTATTGATTTTTAATGAGTCTAACAGTTTTGTTTATTGTGCAGCGAAGAGATAATGATGATGAAGGCAATGATCCCGGTGCAAATAAAGAAAATGAGTCTGTAGATTTTCCTGCAGCTCAAGCTACACAAATTCAGGGGGAGCCGAGTACAGAAGGAGAAGTAGGAGGAACTAGAAAAGAAGCAGGTTCCTCGAGGGTTCTGGACAATGACATGATTGATGCACTGAAGGACATAGAGGAAGAGCTTATGGATTTTGACGATGAAGAAGAAGAGTTAGAAGAAGGAGAATTTATTCCAGAGGAGGTTGTGGACTGGAAATCAGACGATGAAGTGTTGGATGATGAAGACGATCATGTCAATGAGGTTATTATCAATTCACAACCTGTCACGGAGCTATATGAAGGACAAAATCATAATGTGATTGACATTGACTATATCAAGGTAGCCTCAGTCGAGGACAAAGAACTTGAAGAGGCCGAGAAGGAGCCATCTAGAACTGACTTGATAAATCTTTGGTTCAAGAAAGAGGAAAAGAAAGATCAGTTGAAGATGAAGAAGAAAATGAGAGTTCCAGGTGCTGGAAGCTTCTCAGGAGGCATTATAAGCTGGTTCTTTGATAAAGAACTGCAGCTATTTATCTTGAAAAGAAGAGATGGACTACAATACTTGAGGCGAACACTAAAAGCATTTAACTCATTGCCCAAGATTGAAGTAAAGGAGCTTGCATGGAAAGAGTTAATTAATATAGGTGAAGACCAGTACGCTGAAGTCGTGGAAAGAATTATAAGGAAAGAAGGAAGATCAGGAAAGTTCGAGCGACTCAAGCCAAGGACCGGAATGAGGGTCGAGGATCAGTCGAGAATAGATCCTCATACAGGTAGGCCATGGGCCAGGATGGTATACAAACCTGTGAGGTGTCTAAAGAAAGTACCAATGAAATCGATGCCACAGAACGTTTTGTGCAACATGAAATGGTGGTACCTCGAGATTGACACTACTGAAGCCATCATGGAGGATCAAGACGAGCAGGTCATTTTGAAAGTATATGATCCACTGCATTTGATAAACCTATCAAAGGACGACCTGAAGAAGCTTCATGATCAGCCTATCTTCTTTACTGAACCATGGAGATCTGAAGCCAGGAAGTTCCAAAAGGTAGTTAAAGTTTGTATAGATGCTGGATTATATGCAGGTAGTAGTATATATAGCTCTAGTACTTAAGTTTGATGTAATGTAAATAATTAGAAGCTATCGTCAAGGGGGAGTCTGTTGGTACACCCTGTGTGACGATAGCAGTCTAATCGATCTGCATTATGGTTTAAGTAATATTCTGAGTATTAACAAGTGTTTTGAGATATATGTTTATATGTGTTTGTCTGTTATTGATTGTGTGTTTGAACTTGATGTAACATATTACAAGAAGTTCAAACATAAAGGTCAAAGATTAACTCAAGCATAAGTAAAACATAAGTTTCATCACTTAAGTATTTAAGTGTATTGGCTAGATTCGAATAGTTAAAGGAAGACATTCGAATCTGTGATAGATTCGAATGTATCCTTAGATTCGAATGGGCTAGATTCGAGAGTGTCATTGTGGACAGACTCGAAGGGCCTTGGGCCAGATTCGAGTTTGGCCCACATCAGACTCGAATCAGGGTCTATAATTAGGGATAGACTCGAGTCATTAGGGGACTTTTAGCAGAATTCGTGAGGAATTGAGCAAAAGGCGATCTCGAGTTTATCAGCTAGGTGAGTGCTGTTTCGGAGAGAATTAGTTCGTAGGATCGTTCGTGTGTCGTTCGTTCAGCGTCTAATAGTCTCCGTGTTCCGTTGGTTGAGAGTTGTCCGTCTAACCGTCAACGAGGATTCCGCACTCGTTCACGGATCCGCGTCTAGATAGATCTTGCAGTCGTAGACCTTACAGCCTTGATTGCTCATCATTCAGTAAGGATCCTTATAAGTTAACAAGATCCATACTTCTGATGGTACCTGAATTCCTTAAAATTGTAGAAAAATAATTCCATTCTTCAGGCAGAACATCTAAGAATTTGTTTACCATAGTCAGGCTGTCCTTGGTGATCCCAACAGCTTTGAGATCATTTACAAGAGCAGTAAACCTGGTGTAGGTTTCACTGAGAGTCTCCTTTGGTTTTGCAAAGAAGAGTTCATACTGTCTAACAAGATTATTAATCCTATTGTCAAGTGTGATTGTGGGTCCATCATAGACGGTACACAAAGTATCCCACATCTCCTTGGCAGTCTTCATCTTCTCAACCTGTTTGAACACATCATCAGGTAGAGAGATGACCAGATTGTTTCTGGCCTTTGCATCAAGAGCCACCAGTCTTTTGTAAAAGATTTCAGCAGCAGGAGTTATTGTTGTAAAAGAGGTTGGCACATAGGGACCCTCCATTACAATCTCTGGTAGTTGTACATCCAGATTCTCTAAGTAGAGAATCATTCTGCACTTCCAACCAGAAAAGTTCTGATGATTGAACTTTGGAGGTTTGCCCATTGAGCCATTGTCATAGTATGAGGAACTTGCAGCACTGTTGTCCATGGAAACTTTGGGAGAATGAGAGATCTAGAATGACACACACTCTAAACTGCTCTGATACCAGTTGTAGGTCCCAAAAGATATCCCAAGTATATAGCTTTAAGCTGTAGAGGGGGGTGAATACAGCACTTTAAAAACTACACACAATTTTCTCAATGTTTGTATATATTATTAACAAATGTTAATTACAAACAAGCTTGAATGCGGAAAGGTTCAAGCTGAGATGACAGATACAATAGTATGTCTAACTAGTCTAAGACTGACTTAAACTAATTACAATGAATACACTCACTAAGAATCACTCACTGTGTTTACAAGACTCTGAGGAACAGCTTGAACAAGAACAGCTTAGACACTGAGCACTGTTTTATTCAAGCAGACTTGCATGCATGAAAGACACACTTTGAATGCACGTTCACTCTTGGTTTCAGCACTTAGCTTTTTTTGGCTTGATCTTTCAATCCTTAGAAGTTTCTTTTTATACTCACTCAGAGGATCTAAGTGAAGCTTCTTCATTGGACGGAATGAAAAAGGAGAAGTCTTGTTGAAAAGACAACATAACCTTTTCTGCACTTTTCTGAAAAGCAGACTTGTCTTCATATGGGCAGAACTTTTGTCTTTTCACTTTGTCTACTGTTGTATTGCCTTTAACTAAATAAGGAATGTCAACTTTGTGTTTTTCTTCCTTGTAAAGGCCTATTTTGATATAAGAAAAAGGTCTGTCACCCTTTTTCAAATAACCTTTTGTCTTCATGTAGCAGAACAGCTTGGGCAGGCTGAGCAGTTCTGATTTCCACTTTGTCTTCGACTTTGTAAATTGATCTTCTAATCAAAAACAATACATGAGGACTTGGAAACACATTCCATAAAGTGTTTAGCCTGTTCACAAAGAACAGCATCTGTTCACAAAGAACAGAACACTTGTAAACTGCCCAAGCTGCTCACCAGTGTAGAGCAGCGTAGACAGTTTATGTCCAGCCTGTTCAGCAGACTGAACCGCTTGGGCAAAACTGCCTTTGTTGCAACACATGCAACACATAGAACAGCTTCAAGCTGATATTGCAAATGATTTTTCAGGTTTCAATAAGGCATATAATAGGCCTTAAATTCACCCTTCAAAAGCATCAACAGGTTTGATTAATAATCTCCCCCTTAGATGCAGAACAGGTTTGACTGAGGCCTTTTTGTGCCTAACACTTGGTAATACCATTCTCGTCCACATACTTGAACTCTTTCAAATACCCATCTCTCCTTTCAGGTGACTTGGGTGTTTGATTTAGAGCATGTTGTGGTGTAGAGTGATTTAAGTTCACTCTCGGCCTTTGTGTAGGCATTTGCTGTGGAGCCCTAGAATAATTTCGATTATAAGGCATTTCCGAGTGATATCACTGAGCTCTACCTGGTGTTTGATGTCTTACAGGAGTGTGTGACCTAACCGGAGTGTAAGCTCTTCTAGGTGTAGTACTCCTATAATTATTTTGAGGTCCTGACCTAGATTGATTAGGGACTGTATTTGGTGAATTAGGCCTAACCACTTAATTCGGTTTGCCTAACACAGGTGTTTGTTTCACAGCAGTCTTAGATGTGGCTAGCACAATTTTCTCGGTATTTTGAGAACCACTTGTGCTTGCGACACTTGAAGAAGGTTTATGTTGTTCCAGCTTTCCATTTTTAGGTGTAAATTCTACCTTCCTATGTGGACAACTAGAAGCAACATGTCCCTTTTCATGACATCTAAAACAAGACATTTTGTCAATAGACTTCTTATGCGTGTCCTTTGACTTAGGTGTCTCACTAGTGTCTTGTTCTTTCGTCTCAACTATAGTGACTGTTTCCTCATTTTGATTATTAAAGACAGGTTTGGCTTCTCCTATAGGCTTATCACTAGAAGGTGGCACAAATTTGACATTCTTAATCTTAGTTTCTTTATCCTTAATGGTTTCAGACATAGGTTCAGATGCTACCTCTGATTCAACTGGTTTATCAGTTTTGTCCTGAGGCTGAGGTACATAGTTATCATTGAAAGGTGCAGGACTCTCATTATACCCTAAACCTACTGGTTTCTAAGACTGATGCTCTCCATCTAAGATCTTCCCTAGGTTTAGTGAAGAGTTCCTAAACTTTTCCAGTTTACTATTCACCTCTGCAACCTTAACCTTAGCTTCTGCTAGCTCTACCTCTTTAATCTTAAGCTATTTGGTCAATGCCTCAACAAGTTCATTCATTAGTTCTATTCTAACACACTGCTCACTCAGCTTGTCTTTTAGAACTATGACATCTTGTGCATCTGCCTTAAGCTTGGTTCTAAGATCTTCTTTTATATCTAAGAAGCTAGCGTTGTCCGATTTTAAGGATTCATTTTGAGCAGTTAGATTATTATGTGTTTCTAGTACTAAATTTAATCTATCATAAGTAGTAGCACAGAATGCACATAAATCGCGGAATGTAGAGGAGTTCAGAATTACCTTAGCGAGAGCTGATTCCACGTTTGCCATTTGTGCAGCAAACTTTAGAATTGTCTGACTTTCTGACTTCTCTACAAGCACTGGACTGGTATCATTCTGTTGTCCGTCCTCTGCTTCTTCCTCTGCTCCGACACTTCCAGTCTCTGTTACTTCAGCCATGAAGGCTCTAGCGTTAGACTCTGGATGTGTACTCCAATCGTATATTCCATCGAGCTGTCTATCAGATGTGACATCAGTTAACAGACCAGCTATATTTGCTTAATTACTTGAACTACCCGGTTCATATCACCCCTGAGATTGATTCTGGTATTGGTTCTGGTAGTTCTCAACTTTCGGTCTTTGACACTCTCTAGAAAAATGTCCGAACGCTTGGCAGTTGTAGCACTTAACTTTGGATTTATCAAATCCAATCTTATTGTTGCTGACATTTAGATTTATGCCCGTCCACTTGATGAATCTCTTGACTCGCTGGGTCACCATGGCCAGTTGCCATTGAAGATCCATCTCCTCTAAATCATCAGGATCTACCTGATCATAGTCTTCGTCCCATAGAGCAGGATCGTTGATTTTCCCTTGAACGCAATTGCCATAGGCGGCCACAAATGAAGCCAAAAGATTTAAATGATCTTCAGCTGATTTTGCGCTCATCGGCATCCTTGAGTATCCTTGAGGCGTAGGTGCAGACTGAGTTGGCTTTTCTTCCGGTCTGGAGTACCCTAAGAAAGCCCGGCTCCCTGAGTCATTTACTTCAACCGGAGTCGATGTTTCACCCGTAAAGAATGTTGTAGCCGTCTTTAATTCACTTGCCACTGAAGGTTTGGACTTCCCAAAATACATATCCGGATCCTGTGCTTGGTCATACTCCCGTTCCTTCTTCAGCAATTCAAAGTTATTGGCCCTCAGCGTTCCTATAATTTTTCTAGAGTTAGAGTCTCAAACTTTTCTTCATCATGCTTTATCAACGCCACATACATCTCCCATTTGGCTGGTAAAACATCTAGAATTTTCTCAATCTTCTCTAACTCACGATACTCGACATCGTGGTTGTCTAACTCAGTCAACAAATGATAGAACCTAGTAATGGTCTCATCCAGCTTTTCAATTTTCAAAGACTCGTTGACGTCCCTCAACTTCTGTTGTAGGTGGAATGTATCCCTCGTCGATACAAATCCACATTCTCATATCATTGAATCGAGCGAAGTCGGAGAACCTATCCTTCCACCAATAATAATCCTCCAACTTCATCAACGTAGGTGGAGAATTTGCCTTTCCGACCTCATGATCCATTTCAATAAACCTTTGTAAACTTGTCATTGTTTCGTAAAAGTTTGAATTTAAAACTTAATGAATTTAATTTTAAATTAATTTAGATTAACACCTTCGAATTTGAGGAAGTTCGAATATAATTTATCTTAAATTTGTTTGAATTAAATTCGAAATTAAGTTTGAACTTCAACCAAATTCGAAATGTTTGACAAAGTCGAAGATTTAGATAAATTCGAAGCTTTAAATTCGAATATATTGAAATTCGAAAATTGGCAAATTCAAATTAATTAAACTCGAATCAAACCCTAAAATAACTTCGACAGGAGCGTATTTTCTGACAAATTCGAATTTTGAATAAACCCTAATACCCCCTTGATGTTCGAGCGCTGCAAGTTCGAAAAACGGCCAACAATTCGATTTTTTCAATGTTTCAGTTTAAACCAATATTTTTAAGTGTAAAAATATTGATTTCGACCAAAAAATTGAACTAATGAAAACTATTCTCCGTTATGTTGCTTGTATAGCTCGAAAATCTATCCAAAAACGTGATTTGACCGTCCAAAAACGTCAAGAAACCACATATGTTACTTGTGAACACGAAGAACACCACGAACACCCTAATCGCTCTGATACCACTTGTATGGTCGCCTGACTACGGATCCTATCTTGACGCGACACCTGCCAACGAGTGCGGAATCCTCGTTAGCGGCTTGACGGATTGACCACACACACCGAAACACGGAGACTAGCACAGTGATAGACGAACAACGGATCGTCCTAACACGATGATTCTCTCCATACGAAAGTCTCTGAATGCTAGCAAGTTCGAGATCGCCCTTTGCACTAATCGCTCTGAAATTCTACAAAAGTCGGATAATTAGTCGAATTAACCCTTAATTATACTGCCCATTTCGAGTTTCTCTAAGACAAGTTCGAACTTGGCCCAAGGCCTTTTTCGAACTTGTCCTCTAACAAATTCGAACCTTTGCCTTCAAACTTATGTTTGAACTTATCTTTGAACTTATCTTTGAACTTATTGTAATACATTACACCAAGTTCAAACATATATACAATTAATATCAAACATATATAAACAAACATATAACAAATACTTGTTAATGTATAATAATAGTCAAATTGACTTTTACAAAATATGTATATACTTAGACTGCTATCGTCACACATGGTGCACTAACACTCTCTTGGCTGACCACCACTAGACTCACTACCGTCGTCGTTGTCCACTATCCACCATCGTTGTGCATCATGTTTGTAATGAACAAGTAAATGATAAATGATGAATGATGAATACTTTCTTTCTCTCGTCTACCCTTTCTCTCTCGGTGAGCCACCGCTAGATGAATATCATAATGATGGATTCATGGACACCTTGAACACGAAGATGATGAAGGATAAATAACAAGGATGCATCCTGCTATCCATGAAAATGATAAACACAAAGGATGAACCAACATGAAGATGATGAACACGAAGATCTATTGGGCATCGTGTTATCGATTAGTTCATGCAAAAAAAATATTATAACATTTAAATATCATAATTTTTGAATGAACGATGCATCGACATATTCGCCTTCTTTTTTGAATTTGCAAAGTTTCTGTTAAATTTGAAAGTATAAGACTTACATTTCTTAAGAATTTATTATTTAATCATTTGATGGAATATCTTCAATTGATATAAAATTAAAATTGATAAATATAGATATATGATTTTTCAGAAACTATCCTTCGGTAGATGCATCTGAGATGTTACATTAACAAATGCATATGCATGTTGCATCACGAGATAACCTTGATCCAATGGTTATATGAAACACCCATACAACTAATACGAGTATTTCGATACCATTATACATTAATTTATACATAGTACTTGCGGAAATACGGTCAATTTAAAACTTTTAATACTTTAACAATCATCAACGTGATTCCAAACACTTTGCATATAACACAACAGAGTGTCTGAAATCACGGAGTAATGTAATTGGGGTCATAATGTTAAATCATCAATTTGATTACAAACGAATTAATAATCATTAACTAATTCGCGTAAGTCCAAAATGGAAGTCTGCTACTCCCACCCCAATCATCAACAAAATATGGAGCTCCTATCCGTGCTCCAATCAATGACTAACAGTTTGGGCCAGCCGGGCCTTTGCCCTTAACAGATCCTGAAAAGAATAATCAACTAACGGGTAAACAACAAAGTTGTTTAGTGAGTTTCTAGATTAAAGTATCATGCGATATATGAATGATGCCATGCAATGCCATGAATTTAACTAACAATCTCAGGAGGCCAACTAATGGCTAATAAGCTACCACATTGCGGTTACCACAACAAGCTTACCGTACAATGGTTTACAATCTACTGCTCGATTACCACAGACACAGGCTTATCGATATGTGGTTTACAGTGATGCCATACGATTACCACACACAGGCTTATCGTTTTACAGGCAATAATGGTTACCACACTCAGGCTTACCATTATGATTCCGCTAGGTTACCACACTCAGGCTTACCGTCTCGGCGGAGAGGTCAAATGAATGTTCAACAACTTATCAATCGAGTGATAATCTGATAACAATAATATATGTGATGGCAAGGCATGTAAATGACAAGAATGATACGAAAGCGATAACATACAATTCATGATATGCATATAAATACATTAATGCTAAAACTCACAGTGGTGTACAACAAGCTCTCGGCCTCAAAACCGAGTTACAGTCGTCAAAGTATGATTAATAGTCTCCAAGGGACCTTAACCCGTCAAACCCCTACAAATAGGTTCATAATGTAATATTTATAAGTCTCATAGGTTATAACTTCTTAACATTGATCCGGATACATTAGTCGTAAGACTTAACTAATTTCGGCATTAAACCTCAATAAATATTTTGGTCTAATTATTCTCCTTAATAGATGTCATAGACTATTATGACAAAAGATCTCATAGAATAAAAATAATTAAAATTACAATTTCGGTCCAAGGCCATCCGAAATTCGGACCATGGTCATCCGAAATTCGGGCCATCCTAGATCCATACTTAGCAAATTTTTCAGAATATTTCAAGGCTGAACTGCACTTTCTGCCTTACGGATTTAATGTTAAAAATATTAGAACTTCTCTATATTTATTATAAAGAGTTGTAAAATTATTCCCAATATATATATATATATATATATATATATATATATATATATATATATATATATATATATATATATATATATATATATATATATATATATATATATATATATATATACACATATATATATATATATATATATATATATATATAAACGCATTTTAACCACCAAAATACATAAAAACTTGTCAATATACTTTTAAAATAATGGATCTAACATATTTTATCAATTTCTTTTCAGATCTAGCCACTTCTAAGAGATCTTCATAAAAACCCATCAAAATACATAAAAACGTGTATAATATACTTTTAAAATAATGGATCTAACATATTTCATCATTTTCTTTTCAGATCTAGCCATTTCTAAGAGATCTTCATAAAAACCCATCAAAATATATAGAAACTAGTATAATATACTTTTTAGATAATGGATCTAACATATTTCATCATTTACTTTGAAGATCTAGCCATTTCTAAGGGCTCTCCATAAAAACCCATTTGAGTTCTATCTTCTTCATATGAAGATGGAGAGGAGAAAAAGAGTAAGAGATTTACAAATAATAAAAGTTGGTACCTCTTAGATCCCTAAGAAAATCGAGTGAAACTTCCAAAGAAATCAGATTTCTTCTTCTTCTTCTTCTTCCCAAGATCTCTCTCTCTTTTTCCTCTCTTTTCTTTCTCTCTTTTCTCTCTTAAAAATGGCCGAACACACACACTAATGTGTGTGTGGCGTAAATTTAAGGCAACTTAGTTGCTTTTTCCTTTTTTTTTTTTTAAAACTATTTAATATTTACCATTTAGACCCTACTATTATTTCCATTTCTTTTAAGGTCCATTCTTCATAAATCAATACTTTATTTATTATAATTTACACAACCATTTATTTATATATCACAATATTAATTAATATTCCGAATTTGTAATTCTTTACAATAAATATTAATTATCGATTAAATAATCAGGTCGTTACATTATAAGATGGTTCTCTAGTTGTATAATGCATAGAAGTTATCCATAGAACGTAAACCACACATACACATACATACATACATACATACACACACACACACACACATATATATATATATATATATATATATATATATATAAATATATATATATATATATATATATATATATATATATATATATATATATATATATATATATATATATATATATATATATATATATATATATATATAATATATAATATATTATATATACGTATATAGACACACACACATAGATACATACATACATACATATTATATATATCACATAGACACATAGATACATACATATTTTATATATATATATATATATATATATATATATATATATATATATATATATATATATATATATATATATATGTATGTATATGTATATATCTGTGTGCGTGAAATATATATCATATTTATAATGTTAATTAAAACATGTATGAAAAAAATATGAAATATTTTTTAAAGTTGGTACATTCTATTGCGCTGTATAATGGGTGGTACACTATCGAACCATATTAGTTTCAACTGAGTACCACTTATAATGCAACACACCAGAAGATACCACTCTTAAAAGTAATTTTTTTTGAAATATTTTTTCATAAACATGTTTTAGTTAACATCACAAATATGATACACACACACACATTCTAAACGCATGAAACACCCATACAACTAACACGAGTATTTCGATACCATTATACATTAATTTATACAGCGCACTTGCGGAAATACGGTCAAATCAAAACTTTAAATACTTTAATAATCTTCAATGTGATTCCAAACACTTTGCATATAACACAACAGAGTGTCAGAAATCACAGAGTAGCGTAATTGGGGTCACAATGTTAAATCATCAATTTGATTAAAAACGAATTAATAATCATTAACTAATTCGCGTAAGTCCAAAATGGAAGTCTGCTACTCCCACCCCAATTATCAACAAAATATGGAGCTCCTAACCATGCTCCAATCAGTGTCTATCAGTTTGGGCCAGCCGGGCCTTTGCCCTTATCAGTTCCTGAAAAGAAATATCAACTAACGAGTAAACAACAAAGTTGTTTAGTGAGTTTCTAGATTAAAGTACCATGCGATATATGAATGATGTCATGCAATGCCATGAATTCAACCAACAATCTCAGGAGGCCAACTAATGGCTAATAAGCTACCACATTGCGGTTACCACACACAGGCTTACCGTATAATGGGTCAATCTACTGCTCGAATACCACAGACCACAGGCTTATCGTTATGCAGTTTACAGTGATGCCATACGATTACCACATAACACAGTCTTATCGTTTTACAGACAATAATGGTTACCACACACAGGTTTACCATTATGATTCCGCTAGGTTACCACACTCAGGCTTACCGTCTCAGTGGAGAGGTCAAAAGAATGATCAACAACTTATCAACCGAATGATAATATGACAACAATAATGTATGTGATGGCAAAGCATGTAAATGACAAGAATGATACAAAAGCAATAACATACAATTCATGATATGCATATAAATACATTAGTGCTAGAACTCACAGTGGTGTACAACAAGCTCTCGTCTTAGTACCGAGTTATAATCGTCAAAGTATGAGTAATAGTCTACAAGGGACCTTAACCCGTCAAACCCTTACAAATAGCTTGATAATGTAATATTTATAAGTCTCACAGCTTATAATTTCTTAACATTGATCCGGATACATTAGTCATAAGACTTAACTAATTTCGGCATTAAACCTCAATAATTATTTTGGTCTAATTATTCCTCTTAATTAATGTCATAGACTATTATAACAAAAGATCCCATAAAATAAAAATAATTAAAATTACAATTTCTGTCCAAAGCTGTTGGTACATCCCGTGTGACGATAGCAGTCTAAGTTGGTCTTACATTGTGATTTAGCATGTGTTTGTTATATATGTATATTATATATGATTAATGCTTATTAGTGTTTGTATGTTTGAACTTGATGTAACGTATTACAAGAAGTTCAAACATAAAGTTCAAAGATAAGATCAATCATAAGGTAATATCATAAGTTTTATCACTTAAGAGTTTAAGTATTTTGGCTAGATTCGAATTACTTAAGGAAATACATTCGAATCTGAGATAGATTCGAATGAGCCCTTAGATTCGAATGGGCTAGATTCGAGACTGTCAATATGGACAGACTCGAATGGGCCTTGGGCCAGATTCGAGGTTGGCCCACAACAGACTCGAATCAGGGTCTATAATTAGGGATAGACTCGAATCATTAAGGGACTTTTTGCAGAATTCGTGAGGGATTAAGCAAAGGGAGATCTCGAGTTTATCAGCTAGGTGAGTGCCGTTTCGGAGAGAATTAGTACGTAGGATCGTTCGTGTGTCGTTCGTTCAGCGTCTAATAGTCTCCGTGTTCCGTTGGTTGAGAGTTGTCCGTCTAACCGTCAACGAGGATTCCGCACTCGTTAACGGATCCGCGTCTAGATAGATCTTGCAGTGGTAGACCTTACAAGTGGTATCAGAGCCTACGGAGTGTTCTTGGTGTTCTTCGTGTTCATCAGATACATTCTAGGTTTCGTGACGCTAGTTGGACGGTTTTGCTCTCAAAAACGTGTTTTTGAGCTTAGCAAATTCATATTCGGGAAACACTTTGTCGTTTTTCACGTTTTTGATCGAAATCATTATTTTTTCGTTTGAAAAAGAGTGATTTAATCTGTAAAACGTCAAAAAATCAACGTGTTAGCCGTTTTTCGAGTTTGCGGCGCTCGAATCTATAGGGGTAATTAGGGTTTCACTTTAGTCTCGAGTCTAACCTAAATACGCTCCTTTCGAGTCAATTTCAGAGAGTTTCGAGTCTACTTTGTTTCGAATCTGTTACTTCATTCGAATAGGATCTCGAGTCTATAGTAGTTTCGAGTTTATTTCGAGTCTGGTACTGTTTCGAATCTGTGCTTCGATTCTGCTGAAATTCGAATCTGCTGAGCCTTCGATTCTAAGGACCATCGATTCTAAGGAGTTGTTCGAATCTGACATAATTTCGAATCTAATTGACTTTTAAGACTTAATCGAATTTAATCTCAAAAGATTTAATCTTAATTAGTTTCGAGTCTATCTAGATTCGAATAAGTTAGTCTAAATCAGTTTCAAATTAAATTAATTAAGTTCAAATTCAATTTGTTTCAGAAAAGATGTCAAATCTTCAGAAATTCCTTGAGATGGATCACGAAGTTGGGAAGGCAAATGCACCGCCTAAGCTGATGAAAGTTGAGGACTATTATTGGTGGAAGGACAGATTTACAGATTTTGTACGATTCAATGATATGCGCATGTGGGTGTGCATAGATGAAGGGTACATTCCGCCAGTATCTGAAGTTGAAGGCCGTCAAAAGGTCTTGTCATATCAGATGATGAAAGAGGATGACAAGAAACTATTTGAAGCTGAAAACAAAGCTTTCTCCATAATCCGTATGGCTTTACCTCAAGATATCTTGCACACATTTCGGACTCAAAGGACGTCGAAGGAACTTTGGGAGTCTCTCCAGAAAAGGTGTGAGGGTAATTCTCGGGTGCGAAGAAAGCGTACAGAGCTGTTGACCCAACAGTTTGCGATTTTCAAGGCAATTAAGGATGAACAGTTGGATGATATTATCACAAGGTTCTATCATCTGATAACTGAACTTGAAAGTCATGGAATTGAGTATTCGGACACAGACAAGAACAACAAGCTTCTTGATGCCCTACCAGCCAAATGGGCTATGTACGTGGCAATGATTAAGCTGAATGAGGATAAATATTATGCTCAATCACTTGATGACATTGTGGGAACGTTGAGGGCATATCACTTCGAGATGATTAAGGCTGAGACTGATTACGAGCAAGTCCAGAATCCGGCAATGTATTTTGGAAAGCCATCTAAATCATCAGTGACAGCTGAACCGAAGAGTGCTACAGCGTTTTTCACCGGAGAAACGTCATCGCCACCAGAGTCCGAAGACTCACTGAATCGCGCGTTCTTAGGGTTAGGAAGATCGGAAGAACCGCAACCTCAAGTCCAACAGGCATCGACAAGTCAGAGCTATTCGAAGATGCCGATGAGCGCAAAGTCAGCAGAAGAACATTTAAATCTGCTTGCATCCTTTGTGGCAGCTTATGGAAATTGCGTTCAAGGGAAAATTAACGATCCTGCTCTATGGGACGAAGATTACGATCAGGTCGACCCTGATGACTTAGAGGAAATGGATCTTAAGTGGCAACTGGCCATGGTGACCCAGAGGGTAAAAAGATTCATCAAGCGAACTGGGAGGAATCTGCAAATGAACAACAAAGGGATAGGATTTGATAAGTCTAAGGTCAAATGCTACAACTGTCAGGGATTGGGACACTTCGCCAGGGAGTGTCAAAGACCGAAGGTAGAAACATACCAAGGACAGAGTCAGCATCAAGGACAGTACCAAAATCAGTCCCAACAAAGATATCTTCCGAGTTCCTCATCTAGTCAAGCCAATCTAGCGGGTCTACTATCCAATGTCACCTCTGACAGACAGCTAGATGGTACCTATGACTGGAGTTCACATCCTGAGTCAAATGCTAGAGCCTTCATGGCTGAAGTCACGGAAACTGGGTGTGATGGGGACGAGCAGACCACACGGGACAGCAGTCCGATGTGGGTAGAGAAGGCGAATGATCAGACCGTGCTGGAGTTTGCTGCTCAGATGGCCAACGTGGAATCTGATAACTCTAAGGTTAGTCTGTCTTATTCTCTATTTCAAGAATTATGTGCTTTGTGTGCTACTTCTAATGATAGGTTAAATCTAGTCTTAGAATCACATAAAACCATATCTGCTCAAAATGATAACTTAAAAATAGAAAACGCTAGCCTAAATGATATAAAGCAAGATTTAAAAGAAAAGCTTAAGGCTGATGCTCAAGACGTGATAGTTCTAAAAGACAAACTCAGCGAGCAGTGTGTTAGGATAGAACTAATGTATGAGCACGTAGAGGCCTTAACTAAAAGTCTTAAGGACAAGGATATAGAGCTAGCCGAGACCAAGGTTAAGGTAGCAGAGGCAAATAGCAAGCTGGAAAAGTTTAGGAATTCGAGCCTAAATCTAGGAAAAGTCTTAGATGCCCAAAGACAGTCTAACAAGCCTGTAGGTCTAGGTTTTCACGAAATTCCTCCACCTTTCAATGCGAATTATGTGCCTCAGCCTCAGGAGAAAACTGACAAGTCGGTAGACTTAGAGGACCTACCTGAACCGACACCTGAGCCTACAGTTGATAATACATCTAAGGTGGTTGACTCAACCGTCAAGGTCAAGAAAGTGAAATTTGTGTCTTCCTCCAGTGAAACACCTGCAGGAAAACAGAAAATTTCATGGGCTGACCAGGTCGAAGAGACAGACACTGTTGATGTACCAAAGGAAGTAGACACTAGTGAGACACCTAGATCTAAGGGAACAACCAAAAAGTCCATGGATAAGATGTCTTGCTTTAGATGTCACGAGAAAGGGCATGTTGCTTCTCACTGTCCACTTAGGAAAGCAGATGTTACCCCTAAGACAGTGAACCCAAGACCTGTTAAGCCCTCACCCAGTGTGGCAAGCAGCAGTAGTTCTCAACCTACCGAGAAAACTGTGCAGGCCGCACCAAAACCTGTTGTGAAAAAAACACCGGTTAAGGTTGGACCAAAAGAAGTGGTTAGGACAAATTCACCGAATCGTGTCATTAATCAGTCTAGGTCAGCACCTCAACAAGTCTATAGGAGCACCACACCAAGCAGGTCACACACTCCAGTTAGGTCACATACTCCCGTTAGACATTATGTACCGGCAAGAGCTCAGGGATCACAGTCTGAAATGCAGTATAATAGGAATTATTCTAGAGCTCCACAACAATGCCTACACCACGGCAGAGAGTGAATCTAAATCACTCGGCACCACAACAAACTCCTGTTCAACGACCCAAGTCACCTGAAAGGCGAGATGGGTATTTGAAAGAGTTTCAGTATGTGGACGAGAATGGTATTACCAAGTCAGTCATGGCTTGGGTTCCCCGTGATAACTAACCTATTTTCTTTCATGTGCAGGAGATAACTACCGGTCCAAACAACAAGTGGTTCGTTGACAGTGGTTGCTCCAGGCACATGACGGGGGAAAGAAGTCTTCTCCCAGACTTCAAGGGGGGTAATAGGGGATTCGTATCATTCGCGGGTAACAAGGGTGGAAATATCACTGGAACTGGAGAAGTCACTAATGGGACGATTACTTTGGATCAAGTTTATCACGTCGATAAACTGGTTCATAATCTCATTAGTGTCTCTCAAATCTGTGATAAGAAAAACTCGGTGTTATTTACTGACACTGAGGCGTTAGTGCTAAAGCCTGGATTCAAGATACCTGAAGATTGGATATTGATGCGGGCGCCAAGGAAGAATGACTTGTACATGCTCGATATGAACAAGCCAGATACTTCGATGGGTCCGATCTGCTTACTATCAAAAGCTTCGGAGACGGAATCCGTACTGTGGCACAGACGCATGGCTCACCTGCACCTGAGGAAGATGAATTACATTACGAAGCATGGACTGGTGCAGGGTGTGCCCATGAAAATTTTTCAGTTCGAGGATAAGTGTCTACCTTGCATGAAGGGCAAACAACACAAGAAGACACACAAGTCCAAGAAGCAGAATTCCATAGCCTCAACATTCGATCTGTTGCACATGGACCTTTTCGGCCCAATCAACAAAAGAAGTATTGGAGGTAGTTGGTACTGCTTAGTTATCACCGACGATTACTCACGTTTTTCTTGGGTTTTCTTTTTAGGTACGAAGGACGAGACGGCTGCAAGGCTCATCGGGTTCTTGGACCAAGTGGAGAACTCATACGGAACTAGGGTTAAATATATTCGTAGTGATAATGGAACTGAATTCAAAAACACTGTAATTGGTGTATATTGCCAATCAAAGGGCATAGTGCATCAATTCAGTGCACCATATGAACCTCAACAGAATGGGGTGGCCGAACGTAAAAATAGAACTTTGATTGAGGCTGCAAGGACTATGCTTTCGGATTAAAAGCTTCCTACCATGTTTTGGGGGGAGGCAGTGAATACCGCGTGCCACATTTTAAACCGAGTCCTTACAGTCAAATCATTGAACAAAACATGCTATGAAATTTTGAATAAACGGCCACCTAACTTAACTGGATTCGAACCGTTTGGAGTACCACGCACACTTTTAAGAACAAAACATCAACCGAAGTTTGGTGAAAAGGCTGACGAAGGATACTTCCTAGGTTATGTGCCAAACTCACCAAACAAACGGGTGTTTAACAAAACAACTGGTACAGTGGAGATTGTGTATAATATTGAAGTCTCAAGTTATACACATGAACCCCAAACTGGTCCGGAATGGATATTTGACTATGATAAGTTATTTGAGTCATTTAACATTCCTCTGGATGATAATGCAGGTACAATCGAGAAGGACATGGCGACGTTGCATCTGAACGACGATGGCCAAATCTTTCCAAGGACCACGTTCGAATCTACGTCCGAGCCTACTGCGACTGTAGATGGATCTCCAGAAGTTGCTGATCAAGAGGCACCTAACACTGAGAATCATACTCAAGCTTCAAGTTCTAACTCTGAGGAAAACGTCCGTGAGGAGGAAAATGTAGAAGCTGAGCCTGTTCCCCCTTTAGGTGAAATAAGATCCAACTTAGGAGATAATCTAAGGGTTGATGAAATAGAGACCTCTAGGATTAACAAGAACCATCCAATAGAAAGCATCATAGGAAATCCTAACGAGGGTGTGAGGACTCGGAGTAGTGTAAATAACAACACCGTGTTGTTGTCGATGATAAACGACTCCGAGGCATATCACACATGTCTATATTCGTGTTTCATATCGCAAGTAGAGCCCAAAAATGTGCAAATGGCACTTAAGGACAACTCCTGGGTTGAAGCGATGCAGGAAGAACTTTCACAATTTAGGAAACTAGAAGTGTGGGAGTTAGTTCCGTTACCTCGAGGGGAGATTGCAATAGGAACCAAATGGGTTTTTAAGTGCAAAAGAGACGATCGGGGTATAGTCACGCGCAACAAGGCGAGATTAGTTGTAAAGGGTTTCAACCAAGAGGAGGGAATCGATTACAACGAGGTGTTTGCACCTGTAGCAAGGTTAGAAGCAATTAGGTTGTTTTTAGCTTTTGCCTCCTTCAAGGGATTTAAGGTATATCAACTAGACGTTAAGAGTGCTTTCCTGTATGGGAAAGTGAAGGAGTTGGTGTATGTAGAACAACCGCCCGGATTTACAGATCCAAAATATCCTGAAAGAGTATATCGCTTAGATAAGGCTCTTTATGGATTACATCAGGCACCTAGGGCGTGGTATGAGACTTTATCCAACCATCTTTTAGAAAACGGCTTTGAGAGGGGTAGGATAGATAGTACTCTATTTGTGAAGAGAAAGGGAGAACACTTTATCTTGGTACAAGTGTACGTCGATGATATCATTTTTAGATCATCAGACGAACAGATGTGCAAAGATTTCGAAAAGGTGATGAAGTCTAAGTTCGAGATGAGTGCTATGGGGGAGTTGAATTTCTTTTTAGGGTTACAAGTTGACCAAAAGAAGGAAGGGATGTTTATCCATAAAACTAAGTATGTCTATGACATATTAGAACGGTTTGGGATGGAGGGAACTAAGTTGACTGCCCACTTCAGCACGCCGATTCAAGTGAATCACAATCTCGGGCCGGGTACTGAAAGTGATACCGACGTGGATCCGACTTTATATCGGGCCATGATTGGGTCACTTATGTATTTAACTGCTTCAAGACCTGACATAATGTTTGCTGTGTGTATTTGTGCTAGGTTTCAAGCGAATCCGAAGGAGATGCATATGAAAGCTGTGAAGCGGATTCTACGATACCTCAAGTCGAAACCGAAGCTGGGACTTTGGTATCACGCGGAGGGAGATCTAGAGTTGGAGGCGTTCACAGATTCTGACTACGGAGGATGCAGCTTGACGCGCAAATCAATGACTGGAGGTTGTCAGTTCCTAGGAGGGAGATTGGTATCCTGGCAATGCAAGAAACAAACATCGGTAGCCATTTCAACGTGCGAGGCCGAGTATGTTGCTGCTGGTAGTTGCTGCTCACAGGTTCTGTGGATACAACAACAATTGCGGGATTACGATTTGGCTTACACTCAAACTCCTATTAGGATAGACAATCAATCTACAATTGCTATAACTAATAATCCAGTTAAACACAGTAAAACAAAGCACATAGACATAAGGCATCATTTTATTCGTGATTGTGCTGAAAAGAACTTAATCAAACTGGTAAAGGTGGCAACAGAAGATAATAATGCAGATTTATTTACCAAAGCGTTTGATAAGTCACGGTTTGAGTATTTAATTCAACTGAATGGAATGCGTAACCCAGAGTAATTTGGCCTTAGTAGTAGTAATCTATTTTCTTTTAGAGTCTTAGTATTTCTTTCTTTACAGTAGTCTGCTAATTTAGGAAAGTTTCTATTTTTAGTAAGTTTCTATTTTTAGTAAGTTAGTAGGTTAGCTTATTTTATTGCTTTTCTTATGAAAAACAAAAGAAAAAAGAGAGAAAATTACAAAAATACAACAAAAGAGAATATCAGAAAAAAGAGTTAAGTCTTAGATACATAGGATCAAAGTGACGAAAATTAGCACCGTCGTTACGGACTCTAAGTGTTTAGGCTTTCACACATAATGCAACTAAATCCTAAGTGTTATACTTTATTTAGTTTGATGTGTTGGTAGGCATAATACATATAGGGAATCTCAAGGCTAATAAAATATTCTAGAAAAAGTCAAGCGTGTCACTAACTTAGATGTACGACCAATCGGTCTTAATTTTTATGAACAAGACATACAAACATTGAGTCTAAATGAGGTATGCAAACTTTCTGGGGATGTATGGAAACATCAAATACATCTTAAAATGGAATGAATAGAAAAATCACATAAAACTGAGAGTCGAAAACATGCAACTCTGTTGTACGTAAGTACAGACCTGTTGTCTCTGTTTAGATTCGGGTTAGCAGATATGTCGCTTTGTTGTACGTCAGTACAGACCTGTCACCGCTGTCTGCTAACTTTAAAAATAAACCTTAAGTCGAACTAGGACGCTTTGTTGTATGAGAATACAGACCTGTGTCCGATGTTTGTCTTTTAAAGAAAGTTTGCAAATACCAACAAGTTAGAATCTTTGTCTGTGTGCCTTAATCATAAAAGTATGTCTATGTCTGAGTCACGTAAGATAATTTCCTGATAAATAAAAAGGCCAAGGGATATTCCGAAATGTAGAATGTTTAACGGGGTACAATACCAACAATCGGCTAAATAGGTATGTCACGACAAACAATCAAAGGAATCAAAAATTCCTAAGTGTGAAAGTTTAAATACTGAAAGTTAGTATCGGACATCGCTATCTGATTGAACCTCTCTTAGACTATACTCTTCAAAAATATGTTGTTTAGTATTTAGCTTAGCTTGTAAATTCTTTAAGTTTAGCTTAAGTCTAGAATAAATTTTTTTTGGTTAAAATTTTATTTTATTTTTTACCTTAGTTTATTTTATTGTAGTTTAGTTTAATTTTTACTTAGGTAAAAGGTCAAAAGTTACTAAGGGTGCATTCAAAGTTGGATAAAATAAACAATGCGTGAACTATCTTGAGCTTAGGGTAAAAGAATTGGCATAGTTTATCTGGTTACACGATACCGTAGAAAAAAAGTTGGAAAAGTTGAATTTATTTCAAAATTTTCGAAAATTTTTCTAAGTATTGGTGGTTTCGAATCTAAGATAGACTCGAAGCAGTAAGACTTCGAATCTGTCAGTAGATTCGAATCTACTCTTAGACTCGAAGGTTGGTGGTATAAATAGGTCAACAGTGAAGTCATTTAAGACTTACTGTTTTCGAATCTATCACACCCGAGTCTAAAGGCGATTTCGAATCTGTTCATCGAGTCTATCGTATTTCTTCTAAACGACATTTTGTCGAGTCTCTTATTCGGTGTTTCGATTCTACAGATACATCTAGGTATAATCAACCGGATTGTACAAGATTTGTGTAGTTTTATGCACAATTTTAGACTAAATCGTCGAATTTTGAAGTTTTATGGGTCGAAATAGGGTTTTTGCTAAATTACCAAGTTTGGACCTATAAAAGATCAAATTAAAAGCATAAATCAATGATTAGAACCTAGTTGAACTAATGTATGTGATTTACTAAGTTCAAAATGGTTAAAATCTTGGGTTTTTGTTGACATATTGGCAGTCGGCATTTCGAGTCTGTTCATGGACTTCGAATCTGTTCATGGATTTCTCGAATCTGTCATTAGATTCGAGATGGCCATGATATTCGAATCTGTCCATTACACTCGAATAGGGACTCTTCGAATCTGTCCATTACATTCAAATATGGACACTTCGAATCTGTTACTTTCGAATCTGTACTTTATTTAATTTGTTTAATTTAAATTTTATTAAACTTGTGGAAATTTAATTGTGTTAGATTTTGTATTTAATTAAGTACAAAATAAAACAAATTTGAATTTAAACAGGTTTATTGATTTTTAATGAGTCTAACAGTTTTATTTATTGTGTACATATGGCGGTTCGCGCTTTTGTCCCTAAGCATAATATGGTTCTTAATCCCGACAATAATATCCCTGAGGCGCAGGGTTTTCGCGAAGTTTTGGACTTCCTAGCTGAGTCTAGGATTAGCTACGCTTTGTTTCATAACATTCCAATTGTAATTTCGTATGTACGCCAGTTCTATGATCATTTACAGGTTGACTGTACTGTCACCCCGACAGTTATAAGAACCAGAATCGCTGGCCAGCCTCTAGTCTTCTCAGCAGATATGTTGCGCCAGGTTCTGCAGTTGGGATCTCAGGAACAAGAAGATGGGCCTATTGACTTTCCATTAAGTATTAGGCAGACTGCTTTTCTGAGGATGGGATACAGTTTAGATGTGACAAAGTCGTCGTATATGAAGAGTGGCCTGATTGGGCAATGGAGATTCTTGGTGCACGTCTTCATGGTCTGTTTTGCGCCGAAGAAAGCTGGATTTGATTACATAGTATCAAAGATCCAATCTGGAGTTATTGCATTAGTATATAATCGGAAGTTCAGCTTTTCGCAGATGTTCTTCTCGGAGTTCGTTCATCAAATTACGGCTCCAGAAAGGGAAAGGTTTCTGCTATATCCAAGATTTGTCATGATGTTGATAAGGCACTTTTTGCCAAATTTGCCACAATCAGATGACTCTTTGAGCGTGAATGTTATGGATAAACGCATCTTTGCTGACTGTTCCTCACATCGAGGAAGATTAGCTGTTCCGGTCGCGCGTCCATTGTTTGGAGCGATTGTGGATAGGGAATTTCACGCCCCGGAAGATGCCAACTGGGCAGGGGTCGTTGACATTCAACCACAGCAACAACAACAGCAACGTCAACAACAACAACAGCCGCGTGCTCAGCCGCGTGATCCAAGACGCCGACAAAGACCAGCCGTGAGTCAAATTCAGGCATCCAGGCCTACTACAAGCGAACAGCCACAAGCACAAGAAGCAGGGACTTCAAGTGCCGTTCACGAATCAGTCCCTGAGTCCGAGCAGATTGCTCAAACTTTGGAAGAAATATGGGCATCTGGTCCTCATGCCAATGAAGATGTTGCAGCAGCATTGGTTGGTGAGCTGCTTAGTCCACCAGCAAATGAAGATGATATTTTTAGAGATGTGGAGGAATACGAGCCAGAAGGGGCAGATGACGAATTAACATCTTCGGAAACCGAGTCAGAATCAGTGGAAGTTCCGGCAGCTGCAGTTCCTGATTTTCAAATTGGAACTTATGGTTCGAGATTGGTTATAAATGAAGGTGGTTCGAGGAGGCGCGTGGACAGGGAATTGGAGGAGTCTGATTTTGAAGAAGAGGAAGTTTCACAACTAGTGACTAGGCAACGGGCCAAACGTCACAGGTTCATGCAAGGATCATCTTCAGCTCCTGTAGATCAACCAGAAATTCCACAACATCAAGAACCTCAAACCACTAGTCCACCACCACCACCACCTCAAGATGAACCGTATATACCATCTCCGTTCATTCCTACTCCTATACAGTCCATTCCATCTACCTCGACCACATACACTGACAATCAAAGGAGGTGTAGAGAAGAGATGATAATGAAGGCAATGATCCCGGTGCGAACAAAGAGATTGAGTCTGTAGATTTTCCTGCAGCTCAAGTTGCACAAGTTCAGGGGGAGCCTAGTCAAGGCGAAGGAGAAAGGGGTGAGGCCAGTTCATCTAAACAGCCTACAGACTTTGAGATCAGTGAGATGATTGAAGCGCTCATGGATCTCGATGATGATCCACTGGATGTAGGTTTTGATAATGAAGATGAAGAGCTGGAGGAAGGGGAGTTTGTGCCAGGGGAGATAGTTGACTGGCAGTCGGATGATGAAGTACTTGCTGATGAGGATGATGAAGCTGACGAGATAGTTGTGCAGCAGAATCCTATCACCGATACTTACATGATTGATGGACATAAAATTGTCGATGCAGATATAGTTAATGCTGCATTGAATCCTCAGCCTTCGACCGAGGAACCTGCAAGAGAGCTAACTAATGAAGAAAAACGAAAGCTATGGTTCAGGGCTGAAGAGAAGGAAGCAGCAATTAAAAAGACAATGAGAGTGCCTGGTACTGGGAAGCTGTCTGAGCGAATTTTAAGCTGGTTCTTTGACAGAGATCTGCAGCTATTTATAATAAAGAGAAAAGACGGGCTTCAGTACATGAGGCGAACTTTAAAAGCGTTCAACTCCCTGCCAAAAATCGAAATTACAGATCTAGCATGGAAAGATCTGATAAACATTGGCAATGATCCCTACGCGAGCGTAATCGAAAGAATCATAAGAAAGGAAGGGAGATCAAGGAAGTTCGAGCGTTTGAATCCAAGGGTCGGGAGAAGAGTAGAGGATCCGTCACGGATTGATCCTCTAACTGGATGACCTTGGATGAGGATCCACTACAAACCAGCTAGATGTCTTAGGAAGGTTCCTCTCAAGCCAATGCCACAAAATATTTTGAAGAATCTGAAGTGGTGGTATGCTGACACGGAAACTGGGGAAGCGGTTATGGAAGACTTAGAAGAAAATGTTATTCTTAGAGTCTATGACCCGCTTCACCTGGTAAACCTATCTAAAGAAGATCTGCAGACTTTATATAATTGTAAGATTTCCAGTGACGCACATATGGATACTGAGGCTAGTAAGTATGAAAATGTGGTCAAGGTATGCGTCGAGAAAGGTCTGTATGCTGGTAGTGTTTTGAATCAATAAATAAACCAAGTTCTTAAATCAAATGTGTGAATTATTAGAAGCTATCGTCAAGGGGGAGTCTGTTGGTACATCCCGTGTGACGATAGCAGTCTAAGTTGGTCTTACATTGTGATTTAGCATGTGTTTGTTATATATGTATATTATATATGATTAATGCTTATTAGTGTTTGTATGTTTGAACTTGATGTAACGTATTACAAGAAGTTCAAACATAAAGTTCAAAGATAAGATCAATCATAAGGTAATATCATAAGTTTTATCACTTAAGAGTTTAAGTATTTTGGCTAGATTCGAATTACTTAAGGAAATACATTCGAATCTGAGATAGATTCGAATGAGCCCTTAGATTCGAATGGGCTAGATTCGAGACTGTCAATATGGACAGACTCGAATGGGCCTTGGGCCAGATTCGAGGTTGGCCCACAACAGACTCGAATCAGGGTCTATAATTAGGGATAGACTCAAATCATTAAGGGACTTTTTGCAGAATTCGTGAGGGATTAAGCAAAGGGCGATCTCGAGTTTATCAGCTAGGTGAGTGCCGTTTCGGAGAGAATTAGTACGTAGGATCGTTCGTGTGTCGTTCGTTCAGCGTCTAATAGTCTCCGTGTTCCGTTGGTTGAGAGTTGTCCGTCTAACCGTCAACGAGGATTCCGCACTCGTTAACGGATCCGCGTCTAGATAGATCTTGCAGTGGTAGACCATACAAAAGCCATCCGAAATTCGTACTTAGTGAATTTTTCAAAATATTTCAAAGTTGAACTGCACTTTCGGCCTTACAGATTTAATGCCAAAAATACCAAAACTTCTCTATATTTATTACAAAGAGTTGTAAAATCATTCCCAACACACACACACACACATATATATATATATATATATATATATATATATATATATATAAATATAGAGGGAGGTTCAATTTAGAACTTTTGTACATTGAGGTACAAAAGTACCTATATCATCCATTAGATCAAAGAAATTGTATGGATTAGATTAAATGGTAAAAGAGTAAATAATTGGACAATTTTATGCATCTTGTGCATTACAAAAAAACATGAAAGGGTATTTTGGGTATTGTGCATGCCTCATTAAATTTAATATTTTAACAAATAACTAACAAATAAATGTTAAAATTAATTCAATTGATCACTTCCAAATTTAACAAAAGTCACACAAATTCAAAAAGAATGATGGAGCTATTGATGCATTTCATATTAATCGTTCAATTCGTGATGCATATCGATTTTATCTATACAAAATCTATACAATTCGTGATGCATCACTGTTAATCATTATTTTCATATTCATCGTTTATCATCATCGTTCATCATCTTCGTATTCATCGGTTATCATTATCGTTCATCTATACATAGTGTTCATCATGGTGCATCGTTGTTAATCATCAACATCATTGTTCCAATGGATGCATCAACGTGTTCATCATCATCTTCTTCGTTCATCGTGTTCTTCGTATTCATCGTGTTTCATCCTATTGTTCATCATCGATTGCATCTCTTGTTCATCATGTTCATCATCATCGCGGTGGCGGCGGCGGCGGCGGTTGGCGGGTCCCTTGATGCATACGGTGGAGAGAGAGAGAGAGAGAGAGAGAGAGAGAGAGAGAGAGAGAGATAATAAAGAGAGAGAAAAGGGAGATACGTGGAGAGATGTTACAACAAGGTGTGATGGTGGTGGTGGTGTGTGGTGGATACGAGTGGGAGAGAGAAAGAGATGATATGAGGAGGTGTTACCTTTTTTTTTTTTTGTATATTTAATTATACCTATTTAAATCTAATATACCTATTATAATTAATTCCAATAAGATTATTTTACATATCAATAATCCAGGAATGACCCTATAGTGCACTCTGGTGTGATTCTTTGGGAGTGCCACAAAGTTCTTAGAGGTTGCACGATGCTAAAAGTGTTTCATCAATTGAAACCTCAAATATTATATAGATAATATAAATAATAATATATATATATATATATAATATATATAGGCACTACATTATATTTCATCACCAAAAACATCATTTTCATTTGTTTTTTAGATTACATAGGGTTTTTCATAGGATCATCCAAATTTTTTTGGGTTTTTTAGAGATAACCCACCAAAATGACGTGAAAACTTGCTTAATAATAACTTCAAAGGATGGAATCTACCATATTCCAATTCCCAGACATTATTTTTGAAGAGCTAAGATTTTCTCAAGAGATCTTTAGGAAAACCACATCAAAAAAGCTAGAAACTTGTATAATATACTTTGTTAAAAAAACAACAGGATTCCCAACATAATTTCATCTATTACTTTGTTACTTTCAAAATCCTAGCCACGGTTATTAAGAGATTCCATAAAAAACACTCTCTCAAAGACTAGAACAAACTACTGTATAAAGTACTGTTTTAAAAATTAATTTACACTAGTTTCAATTCAAATCATTTTACTTTCAAGATCAGCATTAACTGCCTATTCTAAGATGTAATCTCCATAAAAAAAAACGCATTTGAGTTTAATCTCTTTGATATGAAGATGGTGGAGAGATCAAAGAAAAAGTCATAGCAGATTTAAAAAATAAGAGTTTGGTACCTCCTTTTGGTTCTTTAGAAAAAACCGTAAAAAAGAACTTCCAACAAAATGAATTTTTTGTTTTATTTTCTTCTCTTGCTTCAATTTTTCTTTCTTTTTTTCTTTCTTTTCACCCTCCCTTACTCCTACCACGCCCTACCACTGAATTCCCCCCTCCTCAACTACTTCATCGGCCTTCTCTCTTTTTCAACCACTACCACACACAACCCCTCTTTTTTTTTTATTTGTCCGACATCTTTCCC